>PISX010027956.1:0-22247 GCA_004024625.1 Mellivora capensis
ATGATATATAATGGCTTTTGATGTGTCAACTTAGAGTGAACAAAATCTCAGGATTCCCTTTTGCTGTGTTTCCAGCTGGAGTGGGCTACAGAGGATATTCCTACAATAGAGATGGAAAATGAAAGAGAGGCAAGACCACTCTTTTACATATATATACTTCCCTTCAGTTATTCCATCAAACACTAATCTAAGGGCTTTTGTAAAGGGCTTTTGAAATTTTGATTTAAGCTAGCTTAGAAGGGATATTACCCTGGGTGGGCCTTTGTTAATCAGTTGGAGGCCCTTCAACTTTTGTTTAGGACTTTCCCAAAGAGAGACATTCCATCCACTGGACAACAAGCTTCAGATTGTACTTGGGGCTCTTGATGAGTTATAATCTTTTCTTTCTGACTCCTTGACTTCAGATTTGCTTAGTTTGTCTATCCCCCTCAATTTCATAAATTAACTCTTTTTAATAAATCTTTTCTATTGATATCTGTATTTGTCTTTATTTATATTAATATTCATCTACATCTCTGTTACCTATCTCTCCTACTAAATTTTCTTGCCTTGATGAGGCCTGCCTGATAGAGAATTTGATACTGGAAGTGGTTCTAGGGAAACAGAATCTTAAGGATGGTTTCTATGAATTGGCTCTGGGTTTTCGGGAATTGGTGCTCCCATCTGATGTGATTTAAAGGAAAAATTACCTTTTTTTTCTAGTGGTAGAGAAAAGCGCAGTTTACCTATACTTATAGCAAATGAGGCTCTGGATAAATATTTTCTATTTATATCTATCTATATACCCTCTCATTCCATCCACGTTGTGGCAAATGGCAAGATTTCATTTCTTTTGATTTCTGCATAGTATTCCATTGTGTGTGTGTGTGTGTGTGTGTGTGTGTGTGTGTGTATACATGTATATATATATATGTATATGTATATGCATATATATACCACATCTTCTTTATCCATTCATCTGTTGATGGACATCTAGATTCTTTCCATAGTTTGGCTATTGCAGACATTGCTGCTATAAACATTCAGGTGCACTGCATGCCCTCTTAATAGTCATATGCAAAGCTACTATTTTCAGCACGTTCATTTTGTGATATTTAGAGTACAAGCAAAGTCTCATTTCTTTTTAAAAATTTTTATTTATTTATTTGACAGACAGAGATCGCAAGTAGGCAGAGAGTAGGGCAGAGGAGAGAGGAGGAAGCAGGCTCCCCACAGAGCAGAGAGCCTGATGTGGGGCTCGATCCCAGGATTCTGGGATCTGAGCCAAAGGCAGAGGCTTTAACCCACTGAGCTACCCAGGCACCCCGCAAAGTCTCATTTCTTAAATTATTTAAATCAAATCCATAGGTTTCTAAAACCCGCCCACCAACATTGACTGAGTATGAAGTGTCCATTTTTTGTAGTTCCTTACCTTACATTGACTAACCTAAGCACTATGGGACCTCAACCCTCAGAAAGAAGGTCTCCCACACTCCCAGCTTTCATGCATGAAAGGTCATTTTGTCCAATTATTTTTCTTTTATTTTTTTTTTCTCTCTGCTGCTGCACAAGTAATACTCATACTTTGTTATGGTTAAATTGTGCCCCACCCCTAATATATGGAAGTCTTAGCCCTTAGTTCCGCAGAATGTAACCTTTCACAGAAATAGAATCAGTGAGGCTGTATTGAATTAAAATGAGCTCATACTGGGGTAGGACAGGCCCTTAAAGGCCTATGATTAGTAACCTTATAAAAAGAGGGAAATTTCGACACAGACATGCCCATGGGGAGAACACCATATGAGGATGAAGGCAGAGATCAGGGTCATGTTTCTACAAACCAAAAAAGGACAAAATTTGTCAAGCAAACCATGGGAAGTAAGGTGAGGTGCATGGAATGAGTCCTTCTCACAACTTTCAGGAGGAAGCAGCTCTGCTGACATTTTTCTCTCTCACTCCTTGCTCCCAGAATGGTGAGGCAGTACCTTTTAGTATTTAGACCACCTAGTTTTGTTACTTTGTTAGGGAAGCACTGGAAAATTAATTCAGTCTTCAATAATGGAGAGGACTTGACCTGTGATTTTTAAGGTCTATATAACAAATTCATGAAAGAACTTATGGATGCCATGTTTTCCAATATCTGACACTCAGAGGTAGCAGACTACAACATGTTTCTCTACGTACCTACTTTTATGATGAACACAACTCAGATCCTGAGGAAAAGAGATCTCCATGGCTTCTGGAATATATCTTGGAAAGAAAAGGTAACTGCATCCAAATACTATTGATGTTTGTAAGTTGGGGAGAGCCACTGATTCACTGGGCAAAAAGCATAGAGAAATGAAATTATTTTAGGTTAAAAAAAAGAAGATGAAGAAGATACTGAAAGCCTATCAAATCCTATTTCTCCACATAAATAACAGATTTAGACCATATCTCTAATTTCATTTCCTTCATGTACTATTTGTGTTCCACAGGTGAGTATCGAAGAAAAAAGACTAGAACAATTACAATATAAAATTAGGCAAGAAAGTTAGTACTTATTGGGCTTAAAAAAGCAAATCATAGTAAATTAGCAGCTTTCAAAAGTTGGCAAATGCCATAAATATCACGAGATAGCAAAATAGAAATATGTTTTATTACTTAGCTGCCTGACTAATGCTTTTTATTCTTCTACTTTTGACTGTTTACTTTTGATCACCTATTTATCTGACAACAATTTTTAAACATCATAGAAAAACATTTAAAATAATTAAATCTTTTTCTGGAGAGTTAAACATTTGTTTTTTTAATTACTGAAATTTAGAGTCTTTTTTTTTTTCAGTTTTACGACTTACCATTGGTCATGTCATTTGATGTTAAGATTTTTGTAACATTTGGGGAAATGTCTATCACTTTCTTTCATACATAAGATATAAGGTATTAGAGCTCTTAAAATTTTCTTGCTCAGTAATTAGTCTTACATATACTTTTTTATTAACATATAATGTATTATCTGCCCCAGGGGTACAGGTCTGTGAATCATCAGGCTTACACAATTCACAGCGCTCACCATAGCACATACCCTCCTCAATGCCCATCACCCAGCCACCCCATCCCAATTAACAATGTGCACTAACCTGTTTTTACTTCCATTCCTTCTCCAGAGAGTCATATTATAAATGTTATATTATGAAAAACTAAATTCATTTCATTAAACAATGTTCAGTAAAATCATTTCTCCTAACAAGTCATTATGGAAATGTTCATAACTAAGTAAAATCAAAGAATTCATTGGAATGAAGCCACTGCAAGCCATTTTTACACCCTCTCTTGTCTGTAAAAATTGTGAAGTTCTAAATTATTTCTTTTATTTCCCTTCATCTTGTGTGTGTCCTGTTTTCAAGGATTCTGGTTTTTAAAAATCTTGATTCTTTCTGTTGTCATTTTTATTATCTGTATTTCCTTGGCAGTTTCAACTCTTTCTCTTATCCTCATGATTCCTATCATTTGATTTTTGGCTTTGCTTCCCTTTTTGGTTTTTACTTTAAAATATGTAAATTTTATTCCATTCATAAATTCTGTTATGACAAAAAAATCCTGGAAGACCATATACAGCTTTGGGATGCTTTTGTTGGTTACAGGGAGAGCTATGTTTTTCAGAATCTCCTGTTTCTGGTTCAGCATTTGACACAGCCATGAGAGAAGATAGGCAAAATTTGGGAGGAGTAAATGTAACATGGGTCATTATTATCTGAGGTCATCATGTTCAGAGTGAGTGAATGACACACAAAGAGGTGCAGGCAAGTTCCAGTTTGTCCTTCCTCTCTGGACTCTGAGCCCCGTTCTCCTTATGTGTGGTCCTGTTGACCAACCCCAAAGCACCACCTTGATACTTCACTGGGTACTTAGAGCAGTGATAGTTACAAAGAACTAAAAACATTTCCATCAGCCTCTAAACCAGCATCCTTAAGAATCCCACTCTAGCAGCTTCACATGCCCCATTTTCAGATTTGTTCACCTGGGCCAACACTGGTGGGTATTATTTTTCTGATCTTTCAATATTTATTTTGGACCCTTATTTCATCAGCATCTCCAATAATTAAGCAAATTCCTATCATTAATTCCTTATTCCACAAAATACACACTGGTTCCCCTTCCCTGATTAAATCATTACTGACGTACAAAATTAACCACAATTTATCATACAAGAGCAGGTCAATTGTATTTTAAAATTGCTCCTCCACTATTTTGAGTTGATACTTTTATGACCAAATTCCTCTTACCCTACATACCTTGACTTATTGATAAACACGTATACAAGCTTTTCTCTTCACAGAGCAAAGAGTCCTTTGTTAGTGGCACTTTCGGATGCCATTTCATCAGGAGATTTCAGACTTTATCAGAATGAAAGGAATCCAATGCACTAATACGCAATCCACATGCAGGGATGCAAAAAAGCATGCTGCTCTGCGTATAGGTATACATACGGGTATTACTGTTACTGATTTGTGTTCTATAAATAGGAAAACATTAATAAATTCTATTTCACCCCATTCTCAACAATAAAGAGGAGAAAAGTCTGATATATTTATATACTCTATAACTGAATATATTCCTGATAAGGGAGAACTAGCTTAATGGAATCTGAACCTTCTGTTTACAAGTGGATATAGCTAACCACTGGAAGAATTACACACATACTAATTTCTGGCTTCATACATTTCAAACATGATTTTCTTTCTTGGTCCATGTACTTCTGGGACATGTGCTATCGAATGCTTTTGTGTCCCTATGCTACCTCTAGCGCTGCACCTTTTCACCATAAAACTGCATGAGTCAGCATACTTGGCATTAGGAATATTCTTCAAAACTATTCTGACACTGGCAAGACAACTGACTGCTTAAATAGGTATGAATTGACCACCAACCCCTTAGATATACGCCAGAAAGCCAAATGTAAAGAATTCCCAAATCAACAACTGTCTTCAGTGCTTGCAATACTTATTATTAAATGATCTTAAATACTTAAATGATCTTAAATACTATTATATACTTATAGTATTTCTTACTGCTTACAGTTGATTTTATGATTTCGTGGGTTTAGTATCTAGTACTTCATTGCATTTAGTGATTTTTTGCTTTGTTTAGCCTTTTTAAATTTTTTCATTTTGTTTTCTTTTAGGCCTCCTGTGTCTGCATTGAGGGAGAATCAAGTTTTGTTATTATTCTAATAATAATGAAATTATTATTCTAGTGGATACTAGTGGAATAAAATTTTCTTGGCCCACTCTTTACCAATCCAGACTTCATGCTGGATTTTTGTTCTTGCTTCTTACATCCATGGATGCCTGGCCTCCTCTCCCATCCGTGGGTGAGTATCCCTCCTTGTTAAAACCCTGGTGATCAACACCACTCACCACGATGCCTATGACCACCCTGTGACAGCTGATTCAATGTCATTTTTTTAAGATTATTTATTTATTTGACAGAAATCACAAGTAGGCAGAGAGGCAGGCAGAGAGAGAGGAGGAAGCAGGCTCTCCACTGAGCAGAGAGCCCAATGCAGGGCTTGATCCCAGGACCCTGAGATCATGACCTGAGCCGAAGGCAGAGGCTTTAACCCACTGAGCCACCCAGGTGCCCCTCAATGTCATTTTTTAAATGGCTGCTATGATTATTAGCTCTTTCTAGTTTCTGACACCTGGTCACTTTTCTTTCTTTTCAGTGAGCCCGGCAATATATTGAAAAGTATTTAAAATAATGACTTTTTCTAGCCAACATTTCTATGAAATCATACCGAAGGATTTCAGGGTACCCAGGCTGCTATACTTTTAGAACTAATGGTCAATGGATGCCAGCTGAAAGATTTCCACATGAATACTAACTGACTGGATATACAGAGTACTGTACTGGATTCTGCTCCAGAATGGCATCTGGGAAACTCAGGCTTCCCAGAATACTCTGCACAAAAAAGACCTTCAATAAATGCATACCGAATCATGTTTATTGAAGATCATTAAGAACAGAAATTCGATGTCAGAGGCCAAGTTTAATTTAAGTACACTTTGGTGCACTTGGGCAAGTTCAACATATTAAATGAATATATATCAGGAAGACACATCCTGGGAATTACAGGTTGAAAAGGTGGAGAGCATGATCATCTAGAATAGATGCCCCAAATTAGCCAACTGGGCCTTCACACTCTAAGTCATTTCTTCAGCCACCAAAGAACTACTACCAAGTTCTACATAAAGTAGGAAAAATGACTCCCACAACTCCCTTTGTTAGCAATTTTGCAAGAAAGGGACTTGGGCTCTAAGACATCAGAACAGAAAATGTCAGCTGCATTAACATTGTCACTCAGAATTGTACTGTAACTAAGAACCAAGTGTCTCTAAAAGTGTCCTCTTTTTACAAAACCAAAGATAACTTGGTATTAATCTCTCAAGGCTATTTTGTAAAGAGATAAACCAAATTGATCAAATTCAGACAATATAGTACAAATGCCTGTTGATTAAGATTTTTTAAAATTTTATTTGAAAGAGAGAGAGCATGAGCAGGGAAAGGGACAAGCAAACACCATGATGAGCAGGGAGCACATGTCAGATCTCAATCCCAGGACCCCGATATCATGACCTCAGCCAAAGTCAGATGCTTAACCAACTGAGCCAGCCAGGTACCCCCAAAACAATTAAAAATATATCATAATGCCATTTTTACTGATATACTATGTTCAAGTCTCTCAAAATTGAGTACTGGGATTTTTTTTTTTTAAACACAACACAAATGGAATTAGAAATTAGAAAATGAAAAGACTAATAACCCACTTTAAAATGGGGGAAAAAGATGTAAACTGATTATTACGAACACACAGATATAGGAAAAACGAGTAAATATGTGGAAATATACTAAGTATTTTTACAATTATGATAACTCAAATTTAAAGCTCAAAGGGAGACACTATTTCTTACTCACTAGAATGATTAAAATCAAAGCAAATGTCAGTAACACCAAATAATGGATAGTAGCATCTAGAACCATCATACATTTTTTGTGGCAATGAAAAATGGTACACTCACTTTGAAGAAATATTTGCAGTCTCCTATAAAGTCAAACATATATTCCCTAGCAATTCCAATCCTAAGTAATTATCCCAAATAAATGAAAACACATTTACACAAAGACTTTTATGAAAATGTTCTAACAGTCTTATTCATAATAAACTAAAAAATGGGAATAGTCCAAATGTCCATCAATAAGTGAAGAGAAAGATATTGGTATTTTCATACAAGAGAATGCTAACCAGAATTAAAAGTGAATGGACTGTGGATACATTTAATACTATGACTGAATCTTACAAGAGATGGAAAGTGAGCAACAGAAGCTGGGCATAAGAGAACACTTACTTTTAATTTCCAAGTATATAAAGTTCTCTAACAGGTAAGGTTGATCTGATGTGTTGGAATCACCAGCAGCTCCTTAATGAAGGAAAAAAAGAGGCTGCTTCTGGAAGGAAGATTGCACATAAAGTGGTAGAAGTAATCTTTCTGGGATGATGGAAATGTTCTGAATTGGGGAACCTGGGTGGCTTAGAGTGTTAAGCATCTGCTTTTGGCTCAGGTCATGATCCTAGGGTCCTGCAGTTGAGCCCCACATCAGGCTCCCTGCTCAGCGGGGAGCCTGCTTCTCCCTCTCCCTCTTACTGTTCCCCCTGCTTGTGCTCTCTCACTCTCTCTGTCAAATAAATAAATAAAAACCTTTAAAGAAATAAATGTTCTGTATCTTTGGGTGATGGTTACATGGGTGAATATGAGTGTCAAAAATGAATAAAGTGAACCCTAAAAATGTGAATTTTTTTTTTTTTTTAGTAAAGTGATGTAAGTTTCTTAAGGGAAGATACAGAAAAAGCTCTCAAGAGTGAAAGGGATCTTGACAGGGTTGCCTCAAAATATGAATTTTACTGTATGTAAATTATACTACCACTAAAAAAAATCTAAATGGACTACTTTCAGAAATTCAAGAGTTCCACACTACTGAAAATCTTTAAGAGTCCAAGAGACATATACTAAACAAATGACTAGATGCATGGCTCTGTAACTTCAGAGAACACTGGAATCATGTAGATTGGTGGTTAAATCAGAGTCCAAGTATGCCACCCCTAAAAACTCATTTAATAGGAATAGGATAAGACTCAGGTATCTTCCCTTTTAACTGGCAAATACCTCAGGAAATTCTGAAAAAGACAGATGGATCACTGGCTCCAACTTCAGAAGCCATGAAGGGCAAGTTGGGAATAACTTCCAATCACAATTTTTAATATTTTTCATTCTCAGTTTTAAGAGGGAAATAATAATGAGAAATGTGGATTGATGTATTCTATAGGAGGACATATTTCAGTGTATTCCTGAAAAAATAAATATATCTTTTCATTATTTTCAATCCAGGCAATTTGAAATTTCTTGTCTTTTGTTTCCCATACATAATTATTTGATCTATTTGTCAAAGTAATATAATCTTAATTCTTTTAACAATGAAGGGATCAATGACAGTTTTTCAGGAAACAAATGAAAATTAAATAAACCTGTAGACTCCCTGAACCTATACATTCTTAGTTCACTTACAAATGAGTGACTTCTACTTCCTTCATATCCTTGAAGCATCCAAAATGATGCTTGCAGACCGAAGGAATAGAAAGGTTCTTACATGAAATGCAATAGCTGGTGTGCACAGATGGGGGAGAAAACAAAGACTGGTTTTATCATTTTTTAAATTTATTTAAGACTGGTTTTAAATGTACTGTACTTGAGACCATGTTACCATAGCCATCCAGGTCCAGCAAGCTGTTAGAAACTGACATAAGAATTTAGGAACGAGGTCAACACGATCAATATAATATTGTTTCTGGAAAAGGTTTTCTAATTTACAAAGGATGCCAATGTATTAGTAGGCAGGAGAGTTGTGGCTTAATACAAGGAGAGAAGCATCCACAGCCCAGGAAAGGAGGCTCATGTATTTCTCTAACTTTATGGCAGTTACATTCTCTCTTGTTTGAATATTCATATTTAGAGAGCTAGTAGGATTTCTACAAGGGTTGTATCTCAGCAAATGAAAATGCAGTTGACTTTAAAACATTAACCCTAATAAACCACAACCAACAGACTGAGGGAAAACAATGAAATAAAGAAGCTAAAGGATCTAAAGGTGACTTTTTCCAAAGGCCAAATAAAAGTAATGAAGTTCAAGACTGTGCAATAGTCATGATTAAAAACAACAACATCAACAACAAAAACATTCTGCAAGCAAGGTCTCAGAATGAAGGATAACCAGCAGTTGTGATTCTCCCCCTGCACACAAAATGTATTCTTTGGCCAGACCATGAAATAAAAATCATTGAAATAAGAATAACTTGTCACATATTTTAGCTAATATGAAGTTTATGACTTGCATCTTAAAAACAATCCCTACATCTCCCCCCAAAATGTTTTTAAAATAATTCTGTATCTTTCTCAGTGCACATTCTTTTTTAACCCTAAATGAAAAAGCAGTGTTCCAAGAATATCAGAATGAACCCCTTTTACTGTTTGATTCTTGTGGAGATCATATTTGAACTAAAGTTCTTTAGGGTAGTGAGTTCAACAATTCATTTTTTTAAAGATTATTTATTTATTTATTTGACAGACAGAGATTACAAGTAGGCAGAGAGGCAGGCAGAGAAAGAGGAGGAAGCAGGCTCCCTGCTGAGCAGAGAGCCCGATGTGGGGCTCGAACCCGGGACTCTGGGATCATGACCTGAGCTGAAGGCAAAGGCTTTAACCCACTGAGCCACCCAGGCGCCCCAACAATTCATTTTCATGACAAAAGTGGTCAGAAAAAAAACTTGGTGTGATAGGAATTTAATTTGAATGAAATGCTGAGTAATACTCTCTTTTTAAAGCTTGGTATAAACGTACTTCACACTGTACTATTTGGTTTAGTTTTTGTCTTTTCCAAACCTGTTATTTCCAAAGAAGCATTCAATGAGAAAGCAGCAGTCAAACTGTATGCAAAATGTACAGTCTACTGTAACCATGCGGAAAAATAAAAGGCAGAAGTTATTGAAAAGTCACAGATCCTTGGCTTTGTGTTCTCATTTTCATAATTATTCATTCAGTGCTATTTGGCTGTTAATGTTTTCAGAATGTTATGATTTTTTTTCAAGATTTTTTTAAATATATGTTTATTCGACAGTCAGAGATCACAGGCAGGCAGACAGGCAGGCGGGGCGGGGGGTGGAGGGGAGCAGGCTCCCCGCTGAGCAGAGAGCCCGATGTGGGGCTCCATCCCAGGACCCTGGGATCATGACCTGAGCCGAAGGCAGAGGCTTCACCCACTGAGCCACCCAGGCGCCCCCAGAATGTTATGATTTTTAAAACCAATTAAATAAACATCACTTTTTTTTTCCAAGTAGAGGATGATAATGTTTAAACCTTGGTGGTCAGTAATGACTTTTGTTTTAAGATTAAGGACACTTTGGTTAAAAATAATTGTTTTCTTGGTGGGAATGCAAACTGGTGCAGTCACTCTGGAGAACAGTATGGAGGTTCCTCAAAAAGTTAAAAATAGAGATACCCTATGATCTATTAATTATACTACTAGGTATTTATCTAAAGGATATGAAAATACTAATTTGAAGGTATACATGCACCTTGATGTTTATAGCAGCATTACCGACATAGCCAAATTACGGAAACAGCCCAAATGTCCATTGGATGATGAATGGATGTATTACTCAGCCATCAAAAAGAATGAAATATTACCATTTGCAACAACATGAATAGAGCTAGAGTATATTATGCTAAGCCAACTAAGACAGAGACAAATATCATATGGTTTCACCCATATGTGGGATTTAAGAAACAATGAAACAGATGAAAATAGGGGAATGGAAAGAAAAATAAAATAAGATAAAAACAGAGAGGGAGGCAAACCATGAGACTCTTAAGTGTGGAGAATGGTTAAATGGTTAAGCGTGGGTTGGGTTCAATCGGTGCTGGAGATTAAGGAGGGCACTTGTTGAGATGAGCACTGGGTATTATGTGCTAGTGATGAATCACTGAATTTGACTCCTGAAACCAACATTGCACTGTATGTTAACTAACTAGAATTTAAATAAAACTTGAACCAAAAAAATTTCTAAGGAGAAGTCATCTCCTAATAGGACCACACTCTGCAAGTCAGCCAAAGGGTGGAGGTGGGGAGATGAATTATAAGCCTTGAGGGTTTAGCAGCCTGAAGAAAAGCTGCTGAGAGGCTAAACCACACTGGTTCCAATGATGCTGATGGAGTGTGTCGTGAGCCCTGAGTGGAGCTGCAGAGCCACCAGTCCTACTAAATAATGAAAGGCCATGCTATCTTCAGGATTTGCAGTCATTTCAGAATTGCATTTGAAAATAAGCTTTGGAATTGTCAAAGAGGACAAAAGGAAATACTGAGAGCAATCTGTTTTGTGAGAACTATTAATGTTGCATCATTAAAAACTAGTAAAACAAACAAGCAAATCATGTTGGGCTTCAGTGTACGCCTCTGATGTGCAGGTATACTTGGCAACAGTGTTATGTGATTGATTTTCAGTTGTGTGAAGGAGAATTCAGGGTTTCTTGTGTAGGAAATAATGGAACTTGAGCCTGCCTGCTAATTTTGGCTCTCTGAACGCAGAAGAAATACTCTGCAAGAACCAGATAAAGCACAGGAAAATCAGCCCTTATCCTGGTTCATCTTTTTCCTGGCTTGCTAAGTAACTGAGAATCTTGTGAGCCTTCTTTTCTCAGGTGCTACGAGAGCACTATGATATTCACCCCAACAAGTGCAGGCAGTTTGCTAGGAAGTGTGGATTATCATGGCCACGGGCATGCTCCAGGTCTCCATGATTTTAAATTGGTATAATATTGCTTTGGAGATAAAACACAACCTGTAGTTTTCAGCTTTCTGAACTTGAAGAGTGGATAGTCCTGTTTTAGTCAGAGTAATGCTCACTAGCTGCTCTAAAAACAATCCCAAACTCTTAGGGCTGAGTACAATATACATTTACTTTTCACTCACACTATGATCCAATGTGGGTTAGAGGTCCTCCCTGGCATTCCCTCTTCAACAAGTGTAGCTGTCATCCTGGGGACCTTTGATTCTGATTACAAAGGTGGGAAGGAGGAGGAAGAGAAAAGGAGGGCGAGGATGCTGGCACATGGGGTTTCACAGGTCTGGAGTGACATATACAGGTGCTTGGCATGACATCCGTGGACTAGACTATCCAGAGCATAATCACACAGCCCTGATCTCAATACAAGGGAGGCTGGGAAATACCATCTTCTTGTGCTTCAAGAAAAATGAACATGGCACACTGAACACACAGCATTGTTTCTACTACTTCTTTTTTTTTTAATTTTTATTTATTTGTCAGAGAGAGAGAGAGAGTGAGCACAGGCAGACAGAGTGGCAGGCAGAGGCAGAGGCAGAGGCTCCCCGCCGAGCAAGGAGCCCGATGTGGGACTCGACCCCAGGACGCTGGGATCATGACCTGACCCGAAGGCAGCCGCTTAACCAACTGAGCCACCTAGGCGTCCCTCTACTACTTTTTAAAAAGTAAAATTCTATCTACATTCCTTTAAATGCTTTTAATGCTGTATGAGACAGCTCAAAAAATTATGCACTTGGATACTAATATAAGTATGAAGTATATAATGAGAGTTGAAATCTTGTTGCATAGCCATCACTGCTCTGGACAAAGCCAGCCAAAGCAAAGCAGAAATAAGCACCACAGAAACGGAGGACACAGAACAGTGGGAGAAGTGGAGGCAAAGGTGAATCTGCCAAGAAGTGATGTTAATATAGTTGATGTGAACTCTGAAAATTTATCGTCATATTTTCTTTATTATGCCATTTATCTTTAGCTTGATTATCATTAGATTGAATGAAAGAGTTTCCTTGAAGAAACTGACAAGTTGACAGCTTATCATTCTGTGTATGTAGCGAACATGGACATTCACTCTCTTTATTTCTTTTCCTTTTTCACTTTCATTTTGTGTTGTTCTTATATTTATTTTTGTCCCAAATGACTATCCTTTTACCTTTTATAACTATTTTGTATGATTTAGTATGAGCCCTCCCAAAATGCTGCCCTTAAATTTATGTACGTATTCTGAGCTCATTTTACTTGATACTTTTCTCTAGCCCCTAGACAGTGTACTGAATTGTGTTGAGCGGAACTGGATTGAGTGGAATGGTGTTGAATGGAACTGAATCCCAAAAATGGGATTCAAAATCCCATTACATGGGACCATGGGGGCATGGATAATTCACTAGTGACTTAGGAGAATGACTCCCCCCTCCCTCTTAAGCTTGGTAAAACAAAAGGTCAGCAATCATTTGATACTACACATACACACACACACACACACACACAACAACAACAACAACAACAACAATAAAAACAAGGCATACACTGTTTGAAACTAATGAATTTTTTTTTCTCAAAGACTCAAATCCCTAGAATCAGAAATTAAATCTTTTTCATGTGAACTTGAATACTCCCAATGCCAGATGACAAAAAAGACATGGGATCCAAGTCAGAGACATCCCCAGGCATTCTGTACAATCATCTCCCTGTGGTCATGGAATTAAAGGGAATGAGAAACTTCAACACATCAACCAAAGTTTGTGAAACATATTACCTGCTATTTAAACCTGAATTAAAATTCATAATGCTGGGTAAAGTCATAAAACATTACAGTTGCAAGAAATAGAACTCTATTATCTGATTCAGCAGGTAAAGATCTTAGAAGCCATCATGTCAGTACTCAAGATAAGAAAAATAATCTGAACAAACTGAAAAGCAACAACTTGTCTTAGATCCATCAGAGAAGTGAGGTCACAGGGCAAACTGCTATTCCTAGAATTGGAGAAATAAGCAGCCAGTTGAAGAGAATGTCACTGGAGGGGAAGCCCAGGAGCAGAAATGAGTGTGGGAACCAACACCAGGGTAGGGAAACCTCGAATATAATTGACAGGTGCTGGAGGTTCAGAGTGGACAAGCCTGGGAATTTAAACCCTAAGATGCAACCCCAGTGGCAGGGACACTCCCCACTAACACTTTTGGATTTCACCTCTAGGAGCCCCACCATTTTCTCACATTGTTTTTCAGAGAAAAATAATCCCTTGTGATTTTGGCAGGGGGAGGAGAAAAGAAGCCATCTAAACTATTTCCAGAGCATTCTGTTCTTCCTACCAAGGCCTGCCTTTAAAAGAAACTGTTTTTATCACAGCATAAGTGACTGAGTTGCTGGAGCCTAACCCATCTAAGGGGAGGGGAAGGCCAAATGTTAGCTTTTGCTAGTTTTTCATGTAGAAGAAGGTTAGTTAGTGAATATATTATGTTAGCCACCTCTAGCCTTCCTGTCTCACCTATGGAAGTGAGAGGTGTAGGGAAACACTTGGGAAAGTCAAATCTCTGGGTCACTGACTCACTTAAAAATGGACACCTAATCATAGGACCATAGAATGTCATAGTTCAGGCTCTAAAAATAATACCATACACTGAAGAGCTTATAGACAATAGAAATTCATTTCTCATAGTGCTAGGGGTCAAGAAGTCCAAGATTAAGGTGCTGGCAGACTTGTTGCCTAGTAAGGGCCCACTTCCTGGCTCACAGATGGCCGTTTCCTGTGTTCTCACATGGCTGAAGTGGTGAGAACACTTTCCAGCCTCCCTTTTATAAGAGCACTAATATTCTTTTTTTTTTTTTTTTAAGAGCACTAATATTCTTAAGGACTCTACCCTCACGACCTAATCACAGGCCAAAGTTCTCACCTCTTAATAACATCATGATGAGGGTTAGGATATCAACATACAAATTTTGGGCGACACAAACATTCAGTCCATAATAACAGGGAAATAGAATGCTTTCTCTTCCCTCCCTCCATATTAACACCACATCAGGAGGGAGATACAACTGAAAGAACCATATATCTCAGACCTTGTTTGAGAAATCTCCAGAGAAACTCAAAGACAGCAGGGAAGACACAAACAAGGACATTAGAGGAAATTTTAGCCTCTAACACTTAGAATTATAACAAATAGTAAACAGACTAACTTATAACCAGATAACTGTAAATCTCACACAAATGACCCATTTATCTTAGTTTCCTTTACCTAGTGCATACTTACAAAGCATACTAAAAGATAAGAACAAAAACAAAAACAACCCATTTTGAAGAAACAGTCATTATCAAAACTGGACTTCTATGTCACAGAAAGTTTAGATTATTTTTCTACAAGAAACTCTACTTAAATATAAAGACAAAGATAGATTAAAACTTGGGTTTTATGTTAGCATTATCATGTTAGCATTAATTAAAAAAAGCTGGAGTAGCTATATTAATTTCATATAAAGCTGACTTCAGAGCAAGGAAAATTATCAGGGATAAAGAGGATACTACCTGAAGATTGACAAGGGCAATCCTTCAATAAGTCATAATAATCTTTAATGTGTATGCACCTAACAACAAAGTATCAAAATATGTAGGGTAAACCAAAAAAGCTGCAAGGAGAAATAGATGAATCTACTATTATAGTTGGAGACTTCAATGATCCTTTATCAGTGACTGAGAAGACAAGAAGATGTCATACCCAAAAATTGTAACCATTTTTTCTTGAAACTAAGGAAATTTTAAATTAAGAGACTATATTATAAAGCATAATAACAAAGAATATTTCCATTGTGCTACAGTTATGTACTAATGGAAACTAAAAAATGATATAGTGACACATTTGATTTCTCTCCCAACAAAAATAAAAATGGAGCAAATTAAAAATAACCTAGGGATTATTTAAAATAGTAAAAAAAAGTCTTCAAAGTAACTTAAAACAAGGAAGAAATTTCAACCAATAAGATTTTATTTTAGGGGTGCCTGTGGCTCAGTCAGTTAAGCGTCTGCTTTTGGGCTTCCTGGTCAGCGAGGAGCCTACTTCTCCTTCTCCCTCTGTTCCTCCCAAGTTCTGCTCTCTCTCTCTCAAGTAAATAAATAACCTTTAAAAAAAAAAAGATTCTATGGCCAAATAATCTTTGAAAATATATACATTGGAAAATATGCAGTGGAAATATACAGTGAAAAAAAAAAAGACAGTCTCTTCAATAAATGGTGCTGGGAAAATTGGACAGCTATGTGTAGAAGAATGAAACTTGACCATTCCCTTACACCATACACAAAGATAAACTCGAAATGGATAAAAGACCTCAATGTGAGGCAAGAATCTATCAAAATCCTAGAGGAGAACATAGGCAGCAACCTCTTCAACATCGGCCACAGCAACTTCTTTCAAGACATGTCTCCAAAGGCAAAGGAAAAAAGAGAAAATGAACTTTTCGGACTTCATCAAGATCAAAAGCTTCTGCACAGCAAAGGAAACAGTCAGTAAAACAAAGAGGCAGCCTACGGAATGGGAGAAAATAGTCACAAATGACAGTACAGGCAAAGGGCTGATATCCAAGATCTATATAGAACTCCTCAAACTCAACACACACAAAACAGATAATCATGTCAAAAAATGGGCAGAAGACCTGAACAGACACTTCTCTAAAGAAGACATACAAATGGATAACAGACACAGGAAAAAATGTTCATCATCATTAACCATCAAGGAGATTCAAATAAAAACCACATTGAGATACTACCTTACACCAGTTAGAATGGCCAATATTAACAAGACAGTAAATAATATGTGTTAGAGAGGATGTGGAGAAAGGGGAACCCTCTTACACTGTTGGTAGGTATGCAAGTTGGGGCAGCCACTCTGGCGTGTGGAGATTCCTTAGGAAATTAAAAATTGAGCTTCCCTATGACCCAGCAATTGCACTACTGGGTATTTACCCCAAAGATACAGATGTGGTGAAAAGAAGGTCCATCTGTACCCCAATGTTCATAGCAGCAATGGCCACGGTCGCCAAACAGTGGAAAGAACCAAGATGCCCTTCAACAGATGAATGGATAAAGAAGATATGGTCCATATATACAATGGAGTATTATGCCTCCATCAGAAAAGATGAATACCCAACTTTTGAATCAAAATGGACGGAACTGGAAGAGATTCTGCTGAGTGATATAAGTCAACCACAGAGAGTCAATTATATGGTTTCACTTGTGGAGCATAAGGAATAACATGGAAGGCATTGGGAGATGGAGAAGGGAAGTGAGTTGGGGAAAATCGGAGGGGGGTGGACAAACCATGTGAGACTGTGGACTCTGAGGAACAAACTGAGCGTTTTTTGGGGGGTGAGGTGAGCCTGGTGGTAGGTATTATGGAGGGCACATATTGTACAGAGCACTGGGTGTGGTGCATAAACAATGAATTTTGGAACACTAAAAAAAATTAAATTAATTTTTTTTAAAACGATTCTACTTTAACTTAATAAGAGGGCTTCCACCTTGGCTTAGAAATTAGAAGATATTCGGATTTAAGAGAAAAAGAAATACAAAGAGATTTTGTATTTTACATTATTATAATCTTTAAAAATGTCTTTTCCAACCACATTTTCAGGTTCAGGAAGAGAAAGAAACTGGTATTTGAAACAGAGCACTTTATAAATACATCTTCAAGAACTGATTCCAAGTATTTATCTGAATTTAGTGCATCATAGTTCACCTGTAATTCAAAATATCTTAATGAGTTTTCATTTATTAACAAGAGACTTAGCTACTTCATTGGTGCTACTGCTCTTTAAGAAGTGCCATCAAGGGGTGCCTGGGTGGCTCAGTGGTTAAGCCTCTGCCTTCATCTCAGGTCATGATCCCAGGGTCCTGGGATCGAGCCCCGCATCGGGCTCTCTGCTCAGCAGGGAGCCTGCTTCCCCATCTCTCTCTCTGCCTGTCTCTCTGCCTACTTGTGATCTCTGTCAAATAAATAAAAAATATTAAAAGAAATAAGAAGAAGTGCCATCAAACATACTAAGCTCTTGTGAGGCCCAAACAGAAAAATATACCAAGCATGAGGAAAAGAAATGACAATGTAATGTGAATGCAAACGAAATGAAAAATTTTTAAGAGATTATAGAAAAATACTTCCTGCATTAAAAAAAAATGTTGTTTAATTTTTTCAAAATTCCACTGAAATATCAAGGTTAGAGAAATACAGAGACAACTTAGTTCTGAATCTTCCATTAATTCTTTTGGAAATATTACAAAGTGATAGGAGAATGAGAAAAAATACTGTATTTTCAATAAAACTAGGAAATGGAGAAAACCTTCAAACTCTGAATGATGTGTAAAGAGTATAAAAGCCATACAAACAAAAGTATAAAAGCCAGCCAAACAAATTTTCTTCACCTCCATCATAGTGCTGAAGACTTAGTGAGTATTCGACTAGTCTAAAATATAGGGCAAGAGTCTGCAGGCTGTGATAAGACATGATTACTGGCTTGCTGGGTAATGAAACAGCTGGAGCAGTAAGACGTTTTCAGCTAGGTGATTGGCAAATTAGTGGAAATTGAGTATACACTGGTGAGAGATAGTGAATCCTTTGGGAAAGCAAAATTAGGTCAAGTTCATATCCCGTTACCAGCTTTTTTCCCCCCAGCCCCATCTAGAATCCACAGTAAATTTGGTAGAACACTAAAAAAGTCTATTTTATGGTACAGAACTGATGCAGGGGAATAGAATCATGAGGTATTTCTTCTGCTCATAATGGAATGAAAATAAAATCAATACCAGAAAAATATATGGAAAATTGCTGAACATCTGGAAATAGCAACACACATAATCTAAATTTCTATCTTAATACATCAGAAAAATAAAAACAAAGTAAATAGCAAGCTAACAAAAGGAAAACAATACTAAAGATAACAGAAATCCATAAAACTTAAAACAGTAAAACAAAAAGAAATCAATGAAGTCAATGCAACTAAACCTGTTCTTTGAAAAGATTGCTTTGATTGATAAATTTCTTTTTTTTTTTTTTGATGTTGGAACACATTTTTCTTTTATTATTTTTTAAATTTAATTTTTTCAGTTTTCCAAGTTTCATTGTTTATGTACCATACCCAGTGCTCCATGTAATATGTGTCCTCCTAAATTTCTAACTAGAAAGATGAAGAATAAAATATAGAAGATACATATATATGTATATATCTATATATATATGTATATATGTATATGTATATGTATATATCATATATATAATTCTTAAAGTACCTGATATTACACTTAAAGTACTTAAAGTAATCTGATATTGGACACACACACAAACATAACTGAAGAGAAAACTCATGAAGACTCATACAAATATATCTGACATATTTTTGGCAAAGAAACAAAAGCATACACACACACAAAAATAAACCTTAACACATACCCTACTTAACATGAAATTCAACTCAGAATTTAACTCAAAAACTCAATTTAACTCAAGTGAAAATGCAAAAGTATAAATCTCTCAAAGGAAAAACAACAGAAAATAGGCATGACCTTGGGTTCGGTGATGAGATGTTACATAAAATATCAAGGACAAAATTCATGAAAGAAAAAAAATAATTTGAACGTTATTAATTTTTTAAAAATTTGCTTTGTAAAAAACATCATTAAGAGAAAGAAAAGAGCAATCTCAGGATGGGAGAAAATATTTTCAAATCATCTATCTGATCAAGGACTTACACCCAGAAAACGCAAGCAACTCTCAAACCCAGCAGTAAGAAAAGAAATAATCCAGTTACAAGTGTGCAAAAATCTGAACAGATCTCTCTCCAGAGAAGATGTACAAATGGCAAAAGAGCACATAATTCCACATAATTTCAATTAGGGAAAAGCACATTAAAACAATAAGCTATCCCTACAGTGTCTAAAATGAAAAACCAGCAGTACTAAATAGAGGTGAGGATGTAGAGAAATGAAAAATTTACTCATTATGAGGAAAGTAAAAATGTTTAGCTGCTCCGGCAGACAGACTGGCAGTTTATTCCAAAATTAAAACATAGACTTACCCCATGACACAGTAAACACAATCCTAGTTACTGATGCAAGTGGTGAAAATTTATGTTCACACAAAAATCTATATGCACAGGTTTACAGCAACTTTATTCATAATTGCCAAAAACTGAAAGCAACCCAGATGACGCTCCACAAGTGAATGGATAAACTGTGGAACATCCACACTGTGGTACTCAGAATCAAAGAGGTGTCAAACCACACAAAACTTGGGTGAATTTTACATGCTTATATCTAAGTGAAAAAAAGCCAATCTGGGAAGTCTACATACTGTAGGATAGCATTTATATGAAAGTAGGGAAAACTGGTTGAAAATTATCACCCTTCATTTTATTACAGAATTTGATACTTTGCGTTTTTTGATGGCCGGAAAAGACATTTTGTAGCAATAATGTTTTTAGAGTCCTGAATAAAACCTCTGAGTTGAAGGAATTGCTTGGTTTTACTGTGTGCTTTCATTTTGGACCTTTGAAATGAAGACTGATTCCTGCATGTTTATAAAGGCATTTTTGGCTTATAGAAACTTTCCTGATGGTCAGCAGGTTAAACTACAGAAGCTTCTATGGTTATGAAAACATGCAGAGTGAAGGGATGGTGATTTATTTCTGAATTTCTTCTGTATTTAAATGTTGACTCCCCCCCGCCCTTTAGACTAGTATAATAATTCTGAATTGGTTGGAATAAAGTAATTACAGTTTCGTGTACTGGCCTTTTGAAGGTTCATACATCAGCATGAATATTACTGGAATTAATAAAGTATGATTCTTTGGTTTTGAGGAACTTAGATTAGTCAGATTTGTAGACAGAAAGTACAATGTTGTTGCCAAGGGCTGGGGAACAAGAAGGTATTATTTAATGGGTTTTTTGTGAGATTAAAAAAAAACGTTCTGGGATGGGTGGTGTAGCTTGCTGTCCATAGCAATGTCAATGCATGTAAACCACTGATCTGCGCACTTACCGATGGTTCACATGATCAATTTTGTCAGATGTATTTCATCACAATTATTAAAATGCACCATAAAGAACAAAATGACACCTTCTACATGAATTTTAATCAGTATTTCTTTTTTTTAAGATTTTATTTTTATTTATTTGTCAGAGAGAGAGGGAGAGAGAGCAAGCGAGCACAGGCAGAGGCAGAGGCAGAGGCAGAGGGAGAAGCAGGCTCCCTGCAGAGCAAGGAGCCCGATGTGGGACTCGATCCCAGACCGCTGGGATCATGACCTAAGCTGAAGGCAGCCGCTTAACCAACTGAGCCACCCAGGCGTTCCAATCAGTATTTCTAAAGTATGAATTTTCCATATTAAAAATGAAGGGAGGGGTGCCTGGGTGGCTCAGTGGGTTAAAGCCTCTACCTTTGGCTCAGGTCATGATGCCAGGGTCCTGGGATCGAGCACCACATTGGGCTCTCTGCTCAGCAGGGAGCCTGCTTCCTTTCCTCTCTCTCTGCCTGCCTCTCTGCCTACTTGTGATCTCTGTCAAGTAAATAAATAAAATCTTTAAAAAAAATGAAGTGGATATCATATTAATAAAAGGAAAATATAGAAGAAATAGGACAAAAATGAGTAGGCGGAGGACAGATGGTCAAGAACCAGTGCATCTTCAGGTTCCCCTGGTGCCAGAGAAGTTCAGTCCTTGTTCTCCGTCACTTTCTATCTTCCAGTCCGCTACTGAGAAACTTTATATACAAGAAACCAGTGTTACCACACGTCTCTGTTAATTTCTTTTTCCTTTTCTCTGCTTTTCCTCTCTGCTGCTGCTTCTTTTTAAGGTCTTATTTATTTATTTGGCAGAGAGACAGAGAGAGCACAAGCCGGCAGAGCAGCAAGCAGAGGGAGAGGGAGAAGCAGGCTCCCAGGTGAGCAGGGAGCTCAATGCGGGGCTCAACCCCAGCACCCTGGGATCATCACCTGAGCTGAAGGCAGAGGTTTAACTGACAAGCCACCCAGGTGTCCCCTTCTACTTCTTCTCAGCCCCCCCATAATAACCACCACCCGGCTCCGCCAACCTCCCACCCCCCGCCCCTTCAAAACCCTCAGGTTATTTGTCAGAGTCCATAGTCTCTCATGGTTCATCTCCCCCGAAATTTCCCTCAACTCCCTTCTCCTCTCCATCTCCCCATGTCCTCCGTGTTATTTGTTATGCTCCGCAAATAAGTGAAACCATATGATAATTGACTCTCTCTGCTTGACTTATTTCACTCAGCATAATCTCTTCCAGTCCCGTCCATGTTGCTACAAAAGTCGGGTATTCATCCTTTCTGATGGAGGCATAATACTCCA
>PISX010027957.1:0-22239 GCA_004024625.1 Mellivora capensis
TTTCTATGACTTCACCTCTCCTGGAAATTTTAGGCAAATAGGACCACAGAGTATATAGTCTTTTGTCCCTGACTTCTTTCACTTGGCATAAAAAATTTTTGGGGTCCATTCATGTTGTCATATGTATCAACAATTTGTTCTTTCTACTGCAGAACTGAATTTCATTTTACAGATATACCACATTTTGTTTATCTAGTCAACAATCAATAGATTTTTGGATTGTTTCCAGTTCTTAGTTATTCAGAATAATATTGTTATGAGTATTTGCATAGAAGAATTTGTGTAGACTTATGTTTTATATCTCATACACTTAGGAATGGAATTAAGCTTATTATTAACTTTTTAAGAAATTGTCAAACTTTTTTCCAAAAAAATCTGTACCATTTTATATTCCCACCAAGATCATACAGAGATTCAATTTTCTCTCTGTTTTTTGCCAACACTTGGTACCATCAGACTTTTTGATGACAACTATTCCAGTGGATGTCTAGTAGTATGTCATTTGCATTTCACTAGAGACATTAGAGCAAAATGACAAAATGAATATTAACTACATTGAACAACTTTACATGCGTTTTTTAACCATTCATATATCTTCTTAGGTGAAATGTGTTACAAAATATTTTGCCCATGTTTAAACTGGGTCGCTTGTCATCTTCTTAGTGAGTTGTAAAATTTCTTTCATTATTTTGAATATATATCCTTTATCAGATACATAATTTGCAAGTATTTCTCCCAGTCCGTAGCTTATATTTTATTTGCATAAGTCTTTCTTGAAGAACAGAAACATTTTAAGTTTAATGAGGTTCAATTTTTTTTTTTGTCTTTTGATAGATTGGCTTTTTGTGTCATATCTAAGATATCTTTGTTTAATCCAAAGTCTCATTTTCTCCTCTGCTTGCTTTCAGAAATAATTTAGTTTTAGCTCTTACATTTAATCTAAGGTACAATTTTTACTTGACTTTCGTAGATGGTGTTAGGTAAGGGTCTAAATTATTCATAGTTCTTTATGCTTCTTTTTAAATGATGTCTTTGGGTATTTTAAAGTCTCTCTCTCCTCTTCGGGGTAGCTTCCTCTAGTTGATAGATTTGTGGAAAGCTGATCTAGCCCCTCCATGGATCCATTTCCAGGATTTGCCTATTAAGTTGCTGGCTGGTCAGTTTATTGTTCACTCCAAGGACAACTACAATCTCAGTTTAGAAGTATTGTTAGCTTCCTTTGTTCATTTCCTACCAATTGTGCCATTTTTACTCACAAATACTACTGGACATGGCTTCTGTGCCCTTTGTTCAAAATCAAGTCTGTCTCCTCCCAGTGAAGCAACTGATTTTTGTGGGTTGTCCACTTCTGGCGGCAGCACTGTGCCTACTGATTTTGATGTTGGGCAAGGAGAGGAGTTGGTTAGAACAGCCCGTTGGAAGAATGCTACCGATTCCTACTGTTCTTACCCAAAGGTGAGTCATTTTTCTTGAGTAAATATTTCCTAATGTGTGCTTATATTTAGTCAACTTTAAGAACTCTGAATTGTTATCAACAATTTTGTCTAGTTTTGTAGTTGGTTTTTGGAAAAAGACACCTTTTTTTTTTTTAAGGATTTTATTTATTTGAGAGAGAGAGTGAGTGTGAACAGGTGAGAGGCAGAGGGAGAAAAAGACTCCCCACTGAGCAAGGAGCCTGATGTGGGGCTTGATGTCAGGGGCTCAATGAGGGGCTCAATTCCTGGACTTCGGGATCATGACCTGAGCTGAAGGCAGATGCTTAACTGAGCCACCCATGCACTTCAAAAGGATCTTTTTAATATTCTGCTTTACCATCCCTAGAAACCCTTGAGGCCTTAAAAAAAAAAAAAAAAGGTGGTAACATCTGGGGCCAAAGTTCAGTGAGCATTTAAGAAACTCAACTCCTCACTACAAAGGGACAAGATTTTGTGGGTTCCACAAGTAGTTTTGTGTTTCCTCCTCATCCCAGTTGTCCTTTATTTGGGGATAGATGGCATGACACCCTAAGGAGGCCAGTCCTAATCTCAGGAGGTCTCCTGGATAGGCAGTGGATTCCTTTAAAGGAATCACATGGATATCAATGGTGACAATAACTTCAAGATGTTTGACCCTAGGGAGGAGAGAAGCCCAATAATGACTGAAATAGAATTTCTTCACATCAGGGATTTGGAAACATAAAGCAGATTAAATGTAATTTTTTAAAATATAATTTTAAACAAAGAAAAGAGATGTGTCATTTTTATATCCTAGGTTGGAGGAGAAAGTTCATACTCAACACAAACTGGAAATCGCTAAAAATTAAAGTGGCATTTTATTGAAATAGACGTGGTTTATACATTTAAAGTGATATTTTATAAATCTAGTTTATAAATTTAAAGGCACAACATTTATGCACAAGAGAGTCTGTCAAGAGAAATGAGAGTCTTTAGCCATACATAAAAGTGTAGATCCAGGCTTAAAGATGATGGAAAAAGCAATATAATTGATTGGTACTTTTTGGTTTATAGACCATGGAGAAATTCTGATTCATAGGCTAAGAAGCTGCATTTTTTATGGCTCATGTTTGTACTCTTCAATTAAACTGAAACGGCAGCTTAAAAGAATAATAAGACTTTTTTTTTTTGGTTTCAAGTAGATCACTAACAATATCGAAGGAACTGCTGCTTACTTTCCACAATAAAAAAAAAAATTCAAGCACAAAGCCTCAAAATTTGAAACTGCTAAGATTTTCTAAAATACAAAATTATCCTAACATGATATATTATGCATTTATTTGTCATCATACAATTGACTATTAGGCTGTGACCAGAGCATGTACCAAGCAGATGCGCTGGGATTGTGCTTGGCATTTAATTGAGCATGGCATTCAGGTTCTGTATTGGATATTACTTCTATATTTTTACATGAGCAGACATGTGCTGTAGTGAATTTTAATAAGCCCTAATGCAGAGCTACAATCGTCCATAATCAATGGTATGTTGACAAAGCTTAAATATATACACAGAAGTACAGAGAGTGCCGTGTTCAGACATTTGCCCCAAAAAGAGTGAACATAGCAGTATGTGGAAGGAACTGACCCACAATGTGATAAAACTAACACACAGCCAAGAATTTAAATATATACATTTGAATAGGTTGCTAATCCATTCTGAGAGGGTTGGTGAAGTTTTCCTTGAGGAAATGACTACTTGATGCTTTGAAAACCAAAAAAGGACAAATTTACACAGGTTAAGTTGTATATATTGGGCACTGACAAAGGAAGCAATAATGGGACATGGGACAGGTGTTCTAGGTGGAATGAATAGTGAATGTATGCATATGTATTGAAACAGCAAGAGACTGAGAATCAGCTGGTGTTGAGGTGGCCAGTATGGCTGGTTGTACAAATAGTAGAAGGCTGGATCCAGAAAAGCAAACTCTGATTTCAGCAGTAAGGACTGATTTTGTTTCAGAGGTAATGGCAAACTATCACACTCATAGAAACAGACTAAAATGGTGGTTACGAAGGGCTGGTAGGAGGTAAAAAAAAAAAAAAAGGCGGAGATGCTGGTCAGGGGTACAAAGTTTCAGTTAGGCAAGATAGGTAAGTTCTGGAGATCTAATGTATAGCATGGTGACTACAGTTAACAACACTGTATTATATACTTGAAATTTGCTTGAAGAATAGATCCTAAGTGTTCTCACCCCTCCCCCACAAAAAGGTAACCATGTGAGGTGATCTATTATTTAATAGCCTGATGGTGCTTATTATTTTACAATGTATGCATGCATCAAGTTGTATACCTCAAATTTACACAATAAAAATGGAAGAATGTGAATATTCAGAATTCATGATCGGGTCTGCAAAACCTCTTTGTCAGGCATTGATAACTATAATATGGAAATATTAAAATTATTTCGTTATCTTGTAGGTATGTTTGCTGTTGATTTGATTTGTTTTTAGACCATCAATGGTGGGAATGCTGAACTCTCATTCTGCCTTTTATTCATGGTCCTGGTGCCCTTTCAAACTGATCTACCTGTGCTCCCTTTCCTTATTCATCCTCACTCTTCCTTCCTAGTACCTGTTGTTAGTCTTCTTGTCTCAATGTCAAAGACGTTCTAGTGGTCACTTCCAAAAAGAAAATCTTCAGCACAGCCACCAGTATATTCCCTAGTCTCAGCTGGGGATGTAACCCTATCAATGGCCTCTTCCAAAAGAATGGTTCTTTTTCCTTTGCTTTAAGGTGATCTAGGGAAGAAGAGGTCTCTGAATTTCTCCATATTCTATTACTTATCCAGAAATTCCAACCTTTTCGTGTAATTTCACAGCATTTTTTTTTAAGAGAACGTGTCTCATCAGAAATGGAAAACCATCTTGTCGCAGAAGCCCACTGGTGATTGTTATCAAGGCCCCACATGCCACTAGGGGGACTTTGCTTGTCTACCACTGGATTAAAGAAGAGAATGACAAGTGTCTACCTCTAATTGTGGGCATTTTCAGAAGTTACATTTCCTCTTATGCAACGATGCTCTCAGTAAATCATGTGGTGAGTATGTGGCCTAAAACTCCTGACTCAGATCTTGGCCCAATACCCTATTCAAAACTTCTAGAACTCCTCTGGGCTCGGATATTCCATTCAGCAAATAAGAAAGCAATGACTATGTGATTCCAATTTTCCTGGCAGTTTTTGTCGATGAAACACCAGATCCAACGTCCTGTAAAGTCTAAAGATTTCTGTCTATAATTTGTTTTAGACATTTTCATCTAAGGCATACATGCTAAGAAATCATTCTTTGAAAGGAAAAAAGAAAAAAAAAGGCAGTTATTGTTTCAGTGGTGGTTTTATTACATTTCTTTGCATTTGTTTGTTTTTAGTTTATACTTTATTTCCTGTCTTGTTTTCTTCTGGATAGAACCAGCTGTTGAGTCAGCAGTGTGTAGGCAACTCAAGTAGGACATGATTACTGAGATTCCTTTTATGTTCCCCTCTGGGGCAGCCACCTGCTTTGTCATTGAAAAAATGACTCATGTGGCAGTCTGACGAATACCTGGTTGCTCAGCCTAGCTGTCTGTGAGACACACTTGTAACTCTGCTTTAAGGGAGGGTAAAAACGAAGATTAAAAATTCATTGAAATATCCCTGTAGAGCTTAGCTAAAAGGCAAAGAAAGACCTTCGTATCATAAATAAAACATTAGCAGCGTTAGTACAGGGCAATGGGCCACTTTACGAATATTGTACCTAAATGATGCAAGAAAACAAAGACAACAAAATGAAAATATATGTCAAAGCAATATCAGAGTCTCTCATGTATTCTCTGACCCAATAATCAAAACTATTTCAGTCATTTCTTTGTAGTTTGCCCTTTGAACCAGAATGGTCTCAGTTAAATCTGTGTCAAACATTTCGGCATAGTTAGCACATGCGGTATAATTTAACCTGAACGAAATGCACCCTTCTCTTCTGTGTTGGAAGCTCAGAGTGCTGGTCTCTCTGCTGTCTAATAATGGTATTGGAACTTGCTCCATGTATTTATTTATGGTAACACACCACCCCAAGATTTGAGACTAAAAACAAGTATTTTATTTGCTTTTGATATGTGGGTCAGGAATTCAGGAAGATCTTGACTGAGCAGTTTGCTTCTGATCTGTGATAGTATCAGCTGGGCATCTGGGGCTAGAGGACACAATTTCAAAATGACCTCTTTATTCAAGTATTGGTGCCCCAATACTTCTTAGTCTCTCTTTCTCTCCACATGGCATCTTAATACCTTGGGTCTGTCCATGTGGCTTGTGCTTCTCACCATTTGGTGGTTTCAGGGTAGTGGGATTTCTTACACATTAGTTTGCTTTCTCCAGAGCAAATAAATGTTCCAATCAGTCTAGGTAAAAGATGCAAGCCTTCTAATAATCCGACCTCAGAAGTCCCAGAACATCTCTCTTACCCATTCTACTAGTAAACCAAATTCTATCCTGGATTCAAGGTGGGGAAGAACAGACTCCAGCTCTGCATGGGGGAATGCACATATACATGAACATACAAGAAGAAAAGGAATTGACAATGGCCATACTGAAGAGAAGCTGCCATAGAACTGTTTCAAGATGTATCACAGTCATGATTTCCCTTGTATGTTATTTCCTCTGTAGTTAATGGGCCTGTAGTTATTACTAGTTTTAACCATTTGCTATATATTTTTAAATACCTTTATTTTAAAGAAGTTTTAAAACATCATGTCTCACAAGGTATTTACAATCATGAATTAATTACCACATTTTGTTTGCCAGTAAACTTTCCTGAATAGAGCTTCCTTCACTAATTGAACAATGATTTATTGCAAACCCACCATGTATCAAGCACTTTACTAGATACTGGAAGTAGTTCAATTAAAAAAAAAAGTATCCTTCTCTTATAAATTTGATTGTTAGTGGAGATAATAAACAAATGTAAAATAGAATATGTTGGGGGTGAAAAGTGTTATGAAGAAAAATGAATCTGTGGTTCAGGAAGTCTAGAAAGTCCAGGTCAAACTCTGTGCTGAAGAAGGCCAAGGCTTCAATTTATTTCAGCCTGTTTACCACCTTGCCCCGCGTTGTTCTGCAGGTAAGGAAGCCATATTGCTGATCTTATCAATATTATGATTATGTGGCCTGAAAAGCAGTGCGTAATTTGGAGGTTACACAGATGTGTATTAAAAATTTTATGGACAATCTAGGAAAATTCATTATACATCTCTTTTGAATACAATTTATGAAGTTCACATATTCCTTGAAACTAAGGACATTCCGACACAGGTAAAGAATAAATTAACTGAGCTCCAGTTCAGTTTCCTTTATAATGTTGCAGCAAGCATCCCTAATTGACAAAGGGATATTGATTTTCACCAGCTTCCACCCCTAGAAAAGTATGGATAAAGCTTACACAAAAATTTCTGTGGGTGTGTGTATGTATCTCACAGATCAAAAGAAAAGTCCATTTGTTTAGGAATATTTTTCACTTTATTTTGTAAGATTGCTTTGAGGTTCTAGTCCAATGAAGGAGCTAATATTATAGACTGTAGGATGGGCTTCTCTATATTTTCTTCATGCTAACTTAATGAGAAGGCATAAAATATCAATAATGCAGCTTTTATTTGGCTGAAAATTGTTGCTTAAATCTAGTCCCATTCTTTTTTCTTCATATATATTTTTTTCCCAGTGGGCTGTTTTCAAATACTGAGTAGCTGAAGTTGTTTATAGTTACTGAATGCAGTCAGGGTATCTTAAAGAAAAACTTTGACTCATTTTGTAAAAAACATATAGTGATTACACATTTATGAGATTCTATTATAAGCTAATAATTTGAATTAGGTAAAATGATAATTTATAGGTATATGTCTATTAATACATAAGGTATTCTCTTATAATTATTGTTATTAAATCAATATTTTATTAAGGTAGTTATATTTCAAGTACTCTATTTGGGTTGTTATTAACAGTAATCCATTGCAGGAAATTTTTCTCATAAGAAAATAATTACTCTAAATTTAATAGTTATCCCCCTTGATGCTATTACAAAAATATGGATGTCCCTTATTTTTATCATGTTCTTGAGAACTTTGAGAAAACAGCACACTCTGTGTGCTCCATAGCCTGCAGTTATCCCCTTTAAGTAAAATATGACAGTTATATATTTTTAAAATAAAGTGTTAACTGATGTCACCTATAAATATATGAAAATTAATGACAGCTTAAACATATATTTGCACTTTAAGACAGAAGGTAGTGAAAAATAGGTATTGGCATATTCCATGGCATGTGAAGTCTTTAAAGGAAAAACACTGGTCCTTAAAACGGGGACATAACTACAATGTATATTACATAGAATATAGTTTATTGAAATCCTCTGTTAAAGCAATCATACAATATAGAGGAACTTATTCTTCTATTCTAAGTAGGTTCATAATACCTTTGGAAGGACAATTAATGAGAAGTAGATCATGCTATAATTTGAACTAATATGTTTTGTAATAGTAGTTTTATGCAGCCATGAGAGACCTATGGCTAAAAGAGATCTTAAAATGTGAGATTATTCACATAGTTAAGGCATAACCTATCTAGATTCCAAATATGGGCATTTCAATATCTCTTAATTTGGATTTATGGGCTCTAATATTAAAAGATAACCTCTTGGGGCACCTGGGTGGCTCAGTGGGTTAAGCCTCTGCCTTTGGCTCAGGTCATGATCTCAGGGTCCTGGGATTGAGCCCTGAATCTGGCTCCCTGCTTGGCGGGGAGCCTGCTTCCCCCCTCCCTCTCTGCCTGCCATTCCCAGCTTGTACTCCCTCTAATAAATAATTAAAATCTTAAAAGAAAAGACAACCTTTTGACCTTCAGAAGAGTTCTCACACAAATTTTATGGCAAATAATAACAATGTTGGTGATATTACCTACCACTATTATTACTCTTACTATTGCTCCTACACTACTACTACGAGTATACAACTAGTAGTGAATTACTATGATAGTAACAAAAATACCAATTATTTTTCAGAAGATTCCAAACACAGACATCAGGATAAAATACTCATCTTAGTCTTCAAATCATATATGCAGACATTCACAGTAACACAGCAGCACTTAGTTGATATGCTCTGCTAAAAAGGCTTTTTAAAATTTCATTTCACCAATTTCTAATTTAGGTAATTTGCCTGTAATCTCTAAGTTTCTTTCAACAAATTTAAAAGTACATTTTCATGTGTTGCTGTTATTTTCCTGAGGAAAATGTAAAACTGAAATTGTAAAATTCAAGCAAATGCTCAATTTTTTCAGAAATATACTGTGGAATTATCAAAAAATATAGTTAGGAGAAGCATCACATATTTTGAAACCATTTCTCTTACTCTTGAGTTGTGTCTATAGGTCACTACAACACCCAATTTTTGTCTTTTGTTTAATTTATGGGTTTTCAGGCCACCATTAATATGTTTTATTATTATTGTATTCACTGAAATTACAAAAGTTGTGGAATTATGTATATATAGTTGTAGAGAAATATACAAGGGGACAAAAAAATTAGGCTTCTTTCAATTAGTGTATTTTACTTTTCTGGCATGAGTACTCTTTCAAAGTGAAAATATAGACAATTTAACAAAATTTACAGACCTGAAACACTATAATAATGAAACATAATTTAATAAACAGAGAGAAATAGTTACACTGGATATTTTACATATAAAAATTCTGCCCATACCACTCAAAAGACATTCAAGATTCAGAATTACATCTTTTTGCATATCTCGCACCTAGTTATTATATTCCAATAAATTGGATTCTGCTCTTTCTGTCAAAAATTAGTGCTTATGTAACTTCCTATGAATCACAATCAGAAGTTAGGAAAAGTGCTATGTAACTCATTTTCATATGGTGTTTCATACCGTACTCATTTTTCTAGGAAAGAAACAAAAAACTGCTTTCCTCCTCACTTTGAATCCAGAAGATTATGAAGTATACATTCAGAAATTAGATGCAGATGTCTTGCAATTATGAATATATCTGATCCACTAAAATAACTATTGGTTCTGCTATCCTATTATTTCTTTAGGAAAACACTGGTAAAGAGCAATGACAGTACAACTAATGCCTAACTCATTAGGCTGAAGAAGGTTGGGACCAACAACTATCTTTGTCTCATTGCACTGTGTTTTCTCTAGGTACCAATCCAATCTTGCCAAAATATGATTTGGGTACCATAAATTTCCAATATGGTTAGATAATAAGATTTATAATCCACCTAAAAGCAGTATATAATGGGATATCCATATATACTGCCAACAGAAGAAAGAATAGGTAATGATAGTTAAAATCTAATTAACATCTAATTATAAGGGCATAAATAAAATATTGTCTTTCAATACACCCAAAGATATTGCTCTTATATTTACAAATGAGGTTGCTAACATTTAGTTCATTAGCTATGCCCATACATAATATCCAGAAAAATTTAAATGTCTAGAGATGGAAAGCCATCCATTTTTATCCATTGGCTAAAATATCAACTTGACATACCAGCCCTAATCCAAACTGTCAAGTAATGCAAAATTATGGGTGTGTTTGACAGTAAATAGTGGTGCTCATTTTTGAGCAATTAAAAGTTTTTAAAATGTGGAAGGGGAAACTTTAAAGAATCAAATGAAATTCGTCTTACTAAATATAAATGTATACCTAGAAGTTCAAAAATTCCTGCAAAATGGCAAACTAATATTGAGGCAGGGCTGGGATAGTGGGGTGGCCTTGATTTTGTGGTCGACTACACTTTGAGAATGATGAATACTCCATATCCTATTTTTATAGAATAATGTAGCACAGTGAAAGCTCTACAAACTAAACAAAAGAAATCTGGTTAGCATTTTTTTTTTTTATCCTCAAAGTTCCCAAATGTATCTGACCTTAGAACTTTGTTTTATCTTTTTGCTTAACACTTAAACATAAAATACATGTTATGAAAAATAGTTCTACAGGAAAATGTAAATCCCAAATGATTCTGCACAGTTAGATTGTGCAGGGGAAAGTTTAAAAGAGATACATCCATGACTAGAAATTCAGATTTCTTTGAAAACAGTCTACATAAAAGTATATGATCACTGTGTGTGCATGAATGCCACCTGATACACACATACATAAAAAACTACATAAAAACAAATTGATGTTACATATCCGTGTGTGTGTGTGTGTGTGTGTGTGTGTGTATCAGGTGGCATTCATGCACACACAGTGATCATACACTTTTTTTTTTCATTTTCTATAATGTGATTTTTGCTTTCGATCTGAGACCCCCCATCATAATTACTGCAATTAAACAAGTAAACTGATATTCTGGAAACCTTTTAGTTTGGAAGGCACCTAGAGAATTGGCCATTGATATTTATTATGCACAGTGGATCTGCTGTTGTTTTTTAATCTTTCTGCTTATTTGCATTTCAAAGATAACAGAAATCATAAAACAACCTTCAGTTTAAAATATTAATGAGTTTTTATTTTGATATATTATCTCTACTATTACCTGAGAATAATAACAGAAAGAATACCAGAATTCTGTTTTGCCCAAGCATGCTTGATCACAAACACACAGGCATTCATGCACCAGAGAGAAAGACAGAGCTACTTATGTATGCAGCAGAATAACATCCCATTGAATTGAGGAACTAGTCTCTCGGGACCAATTTTATGCCTTCCTCTACAGCTGTATGGAGCCACTTTGGAACATAATATATTCTTTTGAAGTCAATGATCCCTGAGGGTTCAAAGCAAGATAAGAATTTGGCTCTTGATGGAGTGGATGCATTGTGTAGAATAGAGTCTTTAATTCTAAGCCTCACTGAGCACACGCACACATACCCACACACATACAAGATGAAGAGAAAGTGGGAGTAACTCACAGGAGAATACATAAAATGAAGAGGACCCAAAATACTGATCTGACGTGCAAACAAAATCAGAAGTTAAGCATTCTTCGTATTGGGGGTGAGGTTATGGAAGTATGTTTAGTTGTCTGTCCTGACTTAAAAGGGAGAGAAATAATAGAAAGAAAATGAAAGAGAAATGATCAGATAATTCAAAGGGGTATCACCACAGAAAAGATAATCAAGTTTTAAAAGAAAAATATTACCAGGTTTCCTGAAATTTGGTTTCATACCATTCAACCTAGAACCAGTTTCCAAATATGAATCAAATTCCCAAAGGGATTTCATTGGAATAAAGTTTTTCACAGGTTTAACTCAAACTTATGACCTTTCATTATTAATCTGTGTGTATGTATGTGTATATTCAACTTCTTTGTGGAATTTCTACTGGTAATATTATGTAAAAACAAGAAAAAATCAATTCTTCTACACATATGCATACAAGTTAAACAGTTATTATGAATTCTTAATAACTGCAGTGATTACTTCTGATGGTAAATATTCATGTGTGTTTTGTTAGATTTCAATTCATATAGAATTCTGTCTCCAAAAGCAGTTTAGATCTCCTTAACTGTTTACCTTGTTTCAGGTTAATAGGCTTTGGAATGCATAGCTGAAGTTCTTACTAACACATATATTGGAACCTGATGGCATGCTAATGAGGAGGGGCTCTAGAATTCCTATTCAAAAGGCTTTATAATTGAAACAAAGTTGAAATTCAAGAAACTTAATGGAAACAGCTTGTGAAACAGGAGCAAAAATCCAAGACAAAAATGACTGGCTTTTGGCAGTAATCCTTGAAGCTCAAAGAGAAAAAAACAAAGAGACATTTGCTCCAGGAAATAAGTTCACATGCGTATTTACCCAATGGGTTAGAGATGACTAAAAATAGAACTCACTTTAAGAACAATGCTGGAGAACTCCAAAGACTATAGACTCCCTGCTCCTTTGTTGCAACGGTGAGATATGTATTTTGTAGACACAAAGAATTGTACAAGTTTGAGAACACTTTAGTGGAAAAGACAGATGAGATTGAACAATGATGGATATCTTGGACCAATTCAAATATTTTAACTGTTGCTGGGTTCCCTATTATCATCAAGGAGTTGGAGTGTATTTCAGCTAGAATCCTCTGACTTTTCTCCTACAGTGCCTAACCTATTGACTTGAAAACTTTGATCTTCTACTTCTACATATTGTATATAGGCCAAATAGCTTATAGTCTTGGATAGGTTATAGATTGGTCAACTCTTTTCTAGGTCATGTATAGATTTCTTTTCCTTCTGCAGTTGCCCCCAACAAACTCCTCTACCCTTCAACTTTGCTCAAGAGAGCTTTTGACTTTTTCCACTGCTTTTTGCAAGCTTTGACTTGACAAAGTCCTCCTTAAACTCCAAAGGGTACTTCTTTAGCAAGAACCAGGGATTGTCGCTACTCATTCTATATATAGACTTCTGGCACAAACCAGGAGCAAAGCCAGACAGATACAAAGACAGTCATGCTACTCTGCCATTCTCTTTGATTTAGCAAAAAAGAATGATAAAATGGCACAAAGTTGAAGGGAGCATGTATATACCAAACTGCCTCATTATTAAAAGTCACCCCTCCATACAGAAACATACAACTAATATTTCCACACCAGCAAAGGAGGTGGGGGAAAGTCTGCATTATGACTAATTAAGTAAAGATTTTGATGAGAATGGCACAAATAGTTAGAAAAAAGCATAACGACACTAGGCAACAAAAGGCGATATAAATTCCCTCACATTGAACAGATTTTCACATAGCTTCTGGAATAGCTATTTAAAAATGTAATTCTTACCATTTCCACTTAAAATTCTTTTTATGACACCACATCTTTGCAGATGAATCCTAATTTAATCTTAAATGGAAACTCTTAATGAACATGTCACCACCTCTCTCTCTAGCCTATTCCCCTTTCATCCAACTTCTTAAGTATTATGCCAAGTTCCAGAAACACCAAGATTCTCCTACTTATGCTTAAATGCATCGCGTGAGCTCCTTGCCAACTCCTGGACCTCTGTTTATGCCTAGACATCTCTCCCCTGAAATTGTTCTCTTTGCCTTGGATAATTCCTTTTCTCCCTTCCTAACTCGAGTTTGATATATCACTCCCCTTTTCATGCCCTCAATGCTGGACTATATAACCATCCTTTATACTCCCATAGCATCCTGTACTTTAACCGTATTACACTGTTTTGAAAATGCCTTTTTACTCTTGTACCTACTTTGAAGCAATTCATCCTATATGTGCACAGCCTAGCATAAAGATTCCTACATACTATCAATCCAATTAATATTTTCTGACCAAGTGGGAATCAAACAAATGGTTTATTGGGTCAAGTGCTTTAGAGAATTCTTAGAGTTCTTTTACAAAGAGTTAAATTTTAGGGGAGACTTAATTTCCATATAGCTATACAATATTGTATTTATTAATAAATGCTCCTGAAAAACTCCACCATTTGGCTTTTGATCTTTCTTTTGGTTAATCTTAATATCTGAATTGGTATGGATTACGATAAGAAAAGTGCTGCAAGGTATTCTATTTGTTTTTATTTGTAATGTTATGTACACTTGATAGATTTGCCTTAGGACAAAAGAACAAAGCTCAAATGTTTCATGAAACAAATATATAAACCCTAGCAGTGGAAATTAATACGTTAAAAAATGCTGTACACAAAATTTCTTCTCTCAAGTCACCACCAACAAAGGCAAAACGATAAAAAAAAAAAGATAAGATTTTGCTCAGTACATAGTAGGTTGGAAAAAAGTGTCATAGTCATCATAGAGAGAAAACACTATTTCTGGAAACTTGTAGACTATTCTATTTTCTCTATTGTTCCTAAGGAAGCATGTCCCTAACAAATCAGTGCAGTGGGCACTAACTAAATTGAAGTTAGGAAACAGTAAGTAAACACATTACCATGTATTAAAAAGCATACATTTATGGGATTTTTTTTCCATTCAAAAGTTCTCAATTTTTCCTGCTTACCCTTCCAGATCTACCATTCACCTATCTTCCTTGATTATTCTCGAAGTGTCTCCCAATAGTGGACTCCATCAGAAAAGCCAAGGGGGCTTCTTGATAAAGGAAGCAAATGTCAGTCTTCTTGGGGATGAGTAGAGGGGAGAAGGACAGAGTAAGTAAAACAGACAAACAAACTGTAGGCTTTTGTAAATATAATTGTGAACTAATTATTCAAACTTAAATATAGCATAGTTTAAGAAGAAGAACAATAAAAAATCTGGCAAGTATAAATGGTCATGATATTAAAATTAAAACACTGAAACATGCATGCCACAGTTTTGGAACAACAACAACCAAAAAAACACGTATCCCACGGTTCTTGGGAAAAAATAATTCGCAATTGGCGATACATCCTCTAGGAACCTTTTTATAAACTGGAAATATAAATCACAATGACCTCTTTTGGAGATTCACTGTGTACCAAAAAACTTCTATCATAGTGGCTGCAAGAATTTACCGTTTTCATTTTAATTCATCTTTTTTCTTCTTATTATCCAAAACATTTAGAGAGGAAGAATCATGTTATATTTATTTTTTTTTATAGCATTTCTCCATCTAACCATTCCTGGCATATGGTATGCACTTAAAAATTCCTGCTGAATGAGTAAATGAAAAATTAGATGATCTAAATAAAAATCAAAGTTTGGGACTACCAACAGAATTAATCTACTTTTTAGCTAGTTACTTCTATATTCAGAAAATTTAATATCAGTATTGTGCGACAGATGCAGGAGCAAGACAATGAAATAAATCTGTAAATCAGTATATACCCTTAAATAGAACAATCTGACCCTAAATAAATTATGTCTCAGGATGTTGAGGCAAATTCTGTTTTGTTATAAGCAGAGCAGTGGTTCTGGGTGCAAACCTAGGTCTCAAGATGCTTATAATAATCAAATAAATGTGTATACTTGGGAATGTTAAATGCATTCGGGATTGATGATACCCACATTTCCAGGTCATCATCTTAGTGTGGAGATAGTAAAGGGCAGACAGATGCTGACCTAATTTACTAATGGCGAAGAATAGTACCAATCCGCTGCACTCAAAAGGAATTCATGAGAACATCGTCTCTCCATATTTCACATGCTTCTTCCTTTCAAATACTAGCATTAAAATTTTGGGGAAAAGTGGCATTTGTCACTATTAAGAATCAATTTAGTTTAAATTTTTCTTGCTTTTCTGGAAGAAGTCTTAGATATGATAAGTAATGGAAAGAAACAGTGCCAAAGGATTAGTTGTTCTGCATGGTTTTTATTGTACTAGCACCCACAAATATGCATATCTAGTTTTAAAACTAATAACTAAAGCACATCATTTAAAATGTTTCAATGCAGAGACAGCAATAAAAAAAAGGAAATTCAAATTACTACAAGTAGAAGTAATTCAGAACATTTTTCTTGAAGTTAGGCATATTTTAGTGAAATACTGTTCTAGGGGAAGTTTTTAATAGGAATAATACTCAGATAAAAGGCAACTTAATTTTTTCCTGAATTCATCAGTATACATCTTTTGTATCTGATAGTGTTAACAGTACAATAACAGAGTCTGCAAACTACTAAATTAAAATGATAGCCTTTACATTTGGACACAACTGATGAGCTATAACACTGGCCCTTCACTTCCGTGTCTTTAGTCAATACAGCTTTAGGGTGGAGTGGCAGAGCAGAGGAAAACTGTACCATTACATTAACATCTTAGCACTAATGTAAACCTAAATTTGTCTGGGATAGAATTTGGGCACTCTTTTAGATGGCAGCTTTCTTTGACTGCCTACAGATTTGTTTTAGAGTCTTTGTAAACAGAATTTCTGTTTTGTATTTTGTTTAACCCTTCAGCTACCCCACTGACCTTAGGCACATTTGAGTTGGTCCCTGGAGCTGTCTCTTGGTAGATGGACTCTATTTCTCTTACTTTCGCACGTAATGGTAGAACCTTCTGACATAACTAGCTAGACCAATATCCCCTAGTTATCTGTCTCCAAGTTCATCTAAGCCTTTCTTTTCCATGTTCAACTCTATGGATCACATTTTCTCAGACTCTACAACATTGTTATAAATAAAACCCTCACATGAGTCCAAAATTTCCTACTAATTTCTGAACACTTTGTCTGAGAGATCTGGCTTTGCTTTGGGTGAAGTCAACCCTTTAATCAGATTAATTTCCAATTCTTTTGTCTTCAGCAACGCATTCCGCAGAGCCAGGCAGATCTCTTTCATAACAAAAAACAAAAACAAAACAAAATCTTTAAAGTGAATTTAACAACATTTTGGACACGTGTAATCATTGTCCTTTTGCATTTAACTCAAGTAAGAAAAATATGCATTTGTTTCCCCCAGACTATGACTTCTCTGAAGCAATAACTTTGTCTATAGTCTGTGCATTCCCTAAAACTTAGTATTTTGCTTGGCATTGAGTAGAAACTTGATAAAATAATTAATGAATTTCTGTAATATTATCTTAATAGTAAGAAAACTACTAGCACCCATGGTAAAGCAAAAGTCTATTTTTTTTTTAAGATTTTATTCATTTATTTGACAGACAGAGATCACAAGTAGGCAGAGAGGCAGGCAGAGAGAGAGAGAGAGAGGAGGAAGCAGGCTCCCTGCTGAGCACAGAGCCCAATGCAGGGGCTCAATCCCAGGACCCTGGGATCATGACCTGAGCCGAAGGCAGAGGCTTTAACCCACTGAGCCACCCAGGCGCCCCAAAAGTCTATTTTTAATTACCTACAACTTACAGGTTACAAATTACAGCTCTTATTCAGATTAATTCAATAATGTCTTTCAATGATATTGAGAATTCAAGATAATTAATTTTCCTAAGGCCTGTGGCTTATACTTTTTGTTGATTATGGTGAGCTGTTTTTATTTTGTCACTGTGATATTAATGATGTCATATCCATTAGATAAAATATGTGAGGACATTAGATTTTTTATTTACTTATTTATTCTGCAAGTTGAAACACTGCAGTGCTATATTCTGTTTCTCAGCTATATCACCAACTACTTTACAACCTTGAGATTGCCCCTTTTCATTCTGAGCTGAAGTTCAAGCTCACACAGATGTTTCTATAAAATGCATCTGAGTTTACACATATCATACACAATTTTTTAAAAATATAGTTTAGAATGTAACCTGCATGACTAGTAATATAGATAATCAATTAGGAGCAGTGGATAGCCAGGTAAGAGGTAAATACTCAACATTTTAACTGAATGATATAAACCTCAAGCACTAGCTAGTGGGTCACAAACTCATATATCATTTTGTAGGATAACTAGAAAATACAAATGAGCGAACAAGGATAACTGAATCAAGATACTGAATTTTAAAAGTTCTCTATTTAATAAGCAATTTTTCCTTTACCATGTTACAAAGTAAATAAATATAGTTATTGATTATTATAAAGGTTTGCTTAATACTGCTAAAGAATAAATTTATAATTATTAGTTATTTGTGTTTTAACTAAAATTATAATCAATAGCTAACACACAAAAGCAATGTTGAAAACTGAGACAATCCTTTGAAGCTGAAGTTAAAAGCATGAGTAGTTTTTATAACATTATTTATAGTAACATGGGTTTTTTAAAATTGATTTAAAAAATTCCTTTAAAATAACTCCAACTTTTAAACAAAAACTCTATATTATCTATTTCTATATTTTACTGTAGTAGGCATGATGCCAGACTATTAACAGCAAGCATGAATTTGAAATTAAAGTTAGAAATGAAAACATGGAGACACATAAAAATTAAAAATCAACAAGACCCCTGAGTTAGTGTTGGATGAAAGCAGTGCCTTTAAGTATTCCGCAAATATCCCTTTGCACCTTTTTTATAATTTTTCTTATCACTCATTTGCTACTATTTAACTTTTCCACTACATTTTAAGCTCTTAGAAGTTAAAACCTATGCTTGATTTATCTGGTACAGGGTAATGATCAAAAAAACATATAGTAGGGGCTCAGCAAATATTTGTCTGATAATCAGTGAGTGATTTGTAAATAAAATAAGTCTCACACACCTCTGGTGGGAAATGAATGATGTTAGTCTCATATAAGTCTCAGGAACCTAAGATTTGTGTACAAAGATACCTGGGGATTTTCTTTCCTATTTTTGAAGGTCTAGAGGAGAAACTTTAATCCAATGTTATTGAATTCAGTTTAAGAAAGGACATAAGTGCTTGGAGGAGAACAGAAAGGTATATGCTGAGAACAAAGAACAGAAAGACAGCACGGTGATTAGGAAAAAGAAAACAAGGGCACTTCAAGGGCACCCTGGTGGAGGGCTGTAAGAAGAGTTGTAAATAGAATGAAAAACTATAAACTGGAAAAACAAAACAAAACAAAAAACAAACCCTCAGGGTAAGGACTCAAGATGGCTTTTTGTGTAATAATATTAATGAATCAAAGGTTGTGCCAAGATCTCCAAGATTACCTTCAGGCTCAATGATTCACAAGAAGGACTCACAAGATTCAAAAGCTGTTACAACACTCAGAGTTTACTAAAGGAAACAGATACAGATTAAAATCAGCAAAGGGAAGGACATCTGAGGTGAAGTCCAGGAGAAAGGAGGCACAAGCTTCTAGGTGTCCTCACCCAGTGAAGTCACAGGGACACATTTAATCTAGCATCAGTAGTATGTAGCAACCTGTATGAAGTATGGCCAACCACAGATGTTCACCTGAGCCTTGTGTCCAGGTTTTTGTTTTGTTTTGTTTGCTTTTATTGGGGTCAGTCATCCAGGAATGCAGCCCCTGCATGACTAACCTCAGCTACTCAGACTCCAGCTCCCTCAGAACAAAACCGCGTGTTCAACACAATTATACTGTTAACATAAACTGTCAGATCAAACTGGAACAGCATGGCCCCTGTTCTCAGGCATATAAAATGGAGCACTCACCACAGATTACATTGTTAGCATAAATTATTTGGTCAAATTGAACAGCATGGGCCAAAGTCTCAGGGATACAAAATTATCTTTATAAGGCAGAATATCTCATGGGCTCAGAGTTCATCACCTAAGAGCCAGCCAAGGGCCAGTCTTAAAGACAAGCATTTCCTGGGAAGTATAGGATTTGAACAATCCAGACCTACAGAACTATATCTTTCATTCACAGGTACCTTAAAGCATGCCCATAAATCGTATGAAATATCATGATATAATAGTTAATATTAATAAAATAATTGGTATCAGGCATTAAAATGTTCCTTAATTCTGAAATGTGAAGCACTGGGCATGTCTTAAACTTGAAAGAAGAAAAATATAAATTTAGAGGTAATGAAGAAAAATAAAGAAGTTACATAGAATATGTAAAATAAATTAGTCAAACATATCATATTTAATGATACCACATTCAGTGGTATGGAATACCACATTCAGTGATTGTGGAATACCACAATCAGTATTAACGTTTTAAATCATTAAAATTAGATAATCTTGGTTGGGATAAAAAAATTTTAAAAATCCAACTCTGGGGGTGCCTGGGGGGCTCAGTGGGTTAAAGCCTCTGCCTTTAGCTCAGGTCATGATCTCAGGGTCCTAGGATTGAGCCCCACATCGGGCTCTCTGCTCAGCAGGGAGCCTGCTTCCTCCTCTCTCCCTGCCTGCCTCTCTGCCTACTTGTGATTTCTTTCAAATAAATAAATAAAATCTTAAAAAAAAATCCAACTCTGTGCTCTATAAAGCAAATTCAACCAAGACAAAATGACAGAGGAAGATGAAGAAAAGGGATAGCACAAGATATAACAGGTATATAAAGCAAATCGGGGTAAGTGATTTTTTTAAATTTTTTTTTTATTTTTTATAAACATATAAAGTATTTTTATCTCCAGGGGTACATGTCTGTGAATCGCCAGGTTTATACACTTCACAGCACTAACCATAGCACATACCCTCCCCAATGTCCATTACCCCACCCCCCTCTCCCGACTCCCCTCCCCCCAGCACCCCTCAGTTTGTATTGTGAGATTAAGAGTCCCTTATGGTTTGTCTCCCTCCCGATCCCATCTTGTTTCTTTTCTTCTTTCCTACACCCCCAACCCCCCATGTTGCATCTCCACTTCCTCATATCAGGGAGATCATATGATAGTTGTCTTTCTCCGATTGACTTATTTCACTAAGCATGATACCTTCTAGTTCCATCCACGTCGTTGCAAATGGCAAGATTTCATTTCTTTTGATGGCTGCATAGTATTCCATTGTGTGTATATATACCCCATCTTCTTTATCCATTTATCTGTTGATGGACATCTAGGTTCTTTCCATAGTTTGGCTACTGTAGACATTGCTGCTATAAACATTCGGGTGCACCTGCCCCTTTGGATCACTATGTTTGTATCTTTAGGGTAAATACCCAGTAGTGCAATTGCTGGGTCATAGGGTAGTTTTATTTTCAACTTTTTGAGGAACCTCCATGCTGTTTATGAAAAACCCACCGCAAATATCATTCTCAATGGAGAAAAACTGAAAGCTTTTCCGCTAACGTCAGGAACACGGCAGGGATGTCCATTATCACTACTGCTATAAAACATAGTACTAGAAGTCCTAGCCTCAGCAATCAGACAACAAAAAGAAATTAAAGGCATCCAAATTGGCAAAGAAGAAGTCAAACTATCACTCTTTGCAGATGATATGATACTATATGTGGAAAACCCAAAAGACTCCACTCCAAAACTGCTAGGACTTGTACAGGAATTTAGTAAAGTGTCAGGATATAAAATCAATGCACAGAAATCAGTTGCATTTCTCTACACCAACAAGAAGACAGAAGAAAGAGAAATTAAGGAGTCAATCCCATTTACAATTGCACCCAAAACCAGAAGATACCTAGAAATAAACCTAACCAAAGAGGCTAAAAATCTATACTCAGAAAACTATAAAGTACTCATGAAAGAAATTGAGGAAGACACAAAGAAATGGAAAAATGTTCCATGCTCCTGGATTGGAAGAATAAATATTGTGAAATTGTCTATGCTACCTAAAGCAATCTACACATTTAATGCAATCCCTATCAAAATCCCATCCATTTTTTTTCAAAGAAATGGAACGAATAATCCTAAAATTTATATGTACCAGAAAAGACCTTGAATAGCCAAAGGAATATTGACAAAGAAAGCCAAAGTTGGTGGCATCACAATTCCAGACTTCAAGCTCTATTACAAAGCTGTCATCATCAAGACAGTATGGTAATGGCACAAAAGCAGACACATAGATCAATGGAACAGAATAGAGAGCCCAGAACTAGACCCTCAACTCTATGGTCAACTAATCTTCTACAAAGCAGGAAAGAATGTCCAATGGATAAAAGACGGCCTCTTCAACAAATGGTGTTGGGAAAATTGGACAGCCACATGCAGAAAAATGAAATTAGACCATTTCCTTACACCACACACAAAAACAGACTCCAAATGGATGAAGGATCTCAATGTGAGAAGGGAATACATCAAAATCCTTGAGGAGAACACAGGCAGCAACTTCTTTGACCTCAGCCACAGCAACATCTTCCTAGGAACATCGCCAAAGGCAAGGGAAGCAAGGGCAAAAATGAGCTATTGGGATTTCATCAAAATCAAAAGCTTTTGCACAGCAAAGGAAACAGTTAACAAAACCAAAAGACAACTGACAGAATGGGAGAAGATATTTGCAAACGACATATCAGATAAAGGGCTAGTGTCCAAAATCTATAAAGAACTTATCAAACTCAACACTCAAAGAACAAATAACCCAATCAAGAAATGGGCAGAGGACATGAACAGACATTTCTGCA
>PISX010027958.1:0-22238 GCA_004024625.1 Mellivora capensis
TGTGGAAAGAACCAAGATGCCCTTCAACGGATGAATGGATAAAGAAGATGTGGTCCATATACACTATGGAGTATTATGCCTCCATCAGAAAGGATGAATACCCAACTTTTGTAGCAACATGGATGGGACTGGAAGAGATTATGCTGAGTGAAATAAGTCAAGCAGAGAGAGTCAATTATCATATGGTTTCACTTATTTGTGGAGCGTAACAAATAACACGGAGGACATGGGGAGATGGAGAGAAGAAGGGAGTGGAGGGAAATTGGAGGGGGAGATGAACCATGAGAGACTATGGACTCTGAAAAACAACCTGAGGGTTTTGAGGGGGCGGGGGTTGGGAAGTTGGGGGAGCGGTGGTGGGTATTATGGAGGGTACGCATTGCATGGAGCACTGGGTGTGGTGCAAAAACTATGAATTCTGTTACGCTGAAAATAAATATTAAAAAACTAAAAAAAAATGACTAGAATCACCTTCTACCTCTTCCTCTCTCCACTTATACAATCAGCCCCTAAGTTTTATCAGTTCTTCATTACACTAACAATCAAATTCATATCTTCCTGTTCCTTAACGCTACTGCCTCAATTCATAACTTCCTTGCCTGGACTGTTGGCTTCATTTCCCACCCTCTGGTCTCAGAGCTCTTTGCAATCTACCTGGTCAGACTATTCCTGCTACACACCTGCTTGAATTCCTTCCGTTGTTCCCAAATAATATTCCTATTTTTTTCTATGTCATACAAAGCCCTTTGTGATATGCCTCCTATCTATCTTTTCCCATCTTTCCTCCTGACACACTCCCTCCTTTCATCCATGCTATGTCCAGCTGTACATGTATTCCCGCCACATTAAGTCTCTCATGTAAAAACCACTGTAGTGTACATCTGTGATAGACATAATGTCCCTTCAAAGATTCCCACATCCTAATTCCAATAACCTGTGACAATGTTACCTTATACGGCCAAAGTGATCCTGCAGATGTAATTAAAGATCATCTTAACTGAGATGGGGAGATTTTTCCAGATTAATTGTGTGGACTCTAACTGTAATCAAAAGAATCCTTATGATAGAGAATCAGGAGCATGAGAAGCTGAGAATGAGATGTGACAATGGAAGTAGAAGTGAAAGAGAGTTTAGAATATGTGTCATGGGATCTGAGTTTGGAAGGAGCCACAAAAGCCAAGGAATGCAGAGGGCTTTTAGAACCTGGAGCATGCAAGGAATGAAATTCCCCCCTGGAGGCTCCTGCAAGAATGCAGCCCTGCTGACACCTTGATTTTAGGACTTCTGACCTCCAGAACTGTAAAATAATAAATCTGTATTGTTTTAAGCCACAAAATCTGCGGTAATTTTCAAAGGAGCAATAGGAAGTGATACACTATACTTGTATGTATCATATCACTTATTTCTTTTGCAAGATTTTTAATATCAGAAACAGTACAGAGAGGGTTATTTGTTCATCTTTTTAATCCCTCAAAGAATCCAGTCCAATTTTTTGTTTATAGTGTGCTCTGTGTGAAAGTATTTGGAAATATGAAAGAATAACTAGAATGGACTAGTAAATATGAAAGAACAATGCCTATAGTATTACCAATTCCAATGTTATGATAGATATATGGGTTTTATAATGTGAAAAAACATGCAGCTCATTGGAGAGGGTATGTGCTATGGTGAGGGTATGTCCTACTGTGAATTGTGTAAGACTGATGAATCATAGACCCCTGAAACAAATAATACATTATATATTAATGAAAAAAGAAAAAAACATGCAGCTACCAAAATCAGCAGTCCATAGCAGTTTCTAAAACAGTAATTGCCAAAGCTATGGGGAAATTGTAAAAACAATTTTCACAATACAGTTCATGGATATGGAAAACAAAGAATGAAGTGATCAAACCCAACAATGATAAATCTTTTCACCTTGTTTCTTTTACCAAAATTTTCTATCATTTAGTTTTTAAAATAACGAATCCAAAAGTCAAATCTCTACAGGCAAATATCTAAACATTTTAACATCTTTTATAGCCAGGATAACTGATGTCAGTCAATGTTATTGTCCACATACTATAGTAGGAATTCAATATATGTTTGTTAACAATTGTATACAGATCCTATTACTTTTGTCCATTGGGAAGATGAAGGAGCTTCCATGTGACATTAGGTCATATGCATAAAAGAAACTAACGAATACAGCTGTACACATTAAATGTAAGTACTCATAACTGCAAAGAGATGGAGATTATCTTCAAACTTTAAAAAGAGTGAAAAAGATTGTATGTTAGTATTTGTGTATGTGTTATATTCCTTTTGTCTGAAAACTTATTTGTTAACAACTAAGTCTCTTGGGAAATTTTTCTTTTATAAAAAATGAGACATGGCCAACCAGGAATTTCCTTTCAATGTGGACTTTATTCTTCTAGAATAGGCAGATAAGAGCAATTGCTTTATTTGTATTTACAATTGCTTAATTGTATTAAGGAGAGCATGTGTGGTGATGAGCACTGGGTGTTATACACAGCTAATGAATCACTGAACTTCATCAAAAACTAATGGTGTACTATATGCCGGCTAACTGAAAGTAATAAAAAATAATTAAAAATTAGTTAATTAATTAATTTAAAAAGAGCAATTGTTTTTTCAAGACAACTTTGCCTGGTAACTCGCGCTTTACATTTATTAACTTGACCTTCCACCTCATGTTCCATGCCCAGTCCTCTAGGAAATCAGAAAAATCTAACAGTTTAACACAGAGCCATCCTCCCATTTTCTTCATTTCTGTATTTCTACCAGCAGCTTTTATTTATATTAGTGAACAACTGAAAAATCTTTTTTGATTTTTCTCTCCTTTTATTGCCTAAATCATTACAGTAATAAGACCTTAATGGCAGCAGCTTATTACAAGAAGAAATTTTTAAAATAGTTTATAATATGCATGTACTTTTGTTTTTAGCTTGAACTTGATAATACAGGGCTACTAGGGCGCCCGGATGGCTCAGATGTTAAGTGTCTGCCTTCAGCTCAGGTCATGATCCCAGAGTCCTGGGATCTAGGGTCACATCGGGCTCCTTGCAGGAAGCCTGCTTCTCCCTCTCACACTCCCCCTGCTGTGTTCCCTCTCTCACTGTGTCTCTCTCTGTTAAATAAATAAAATCTTAAAAAAAATACAGGGCTACTAAATGACATGATTATATATTGGTAAAATACAGGATTTTATCTATCTCTTTAAAAAACTCAATGAAAATTTCTATTGTAAAATATACCCAAGAAAGAACAGAAATCTATACACTTTTTTTTTCAAACCTACAGCAATATAATGGGTAAAATAAGGACTTGGGAAATACTAAAAATCAATTAAAATAACATCTGAACAATAATTCATTAGAAGTTTTCTTTCCATGCTTATTTTTTCCTTTTTGTTTATTTTTGTATTTTCACCAACTCTGAAAAGCCACCAGATGGCATTGGAGAGTCCAACCAATTACTTTATGGAACATATTTATAGGAAAAACTGGAAGAATCTTCTTTTCAAGTTGAAATTGACCTTTTCTTCTGATGTGAATACATATTAAAGAAAAAAATGAATTAATCAGAGTATGGAAAACTTTTCTTATCAATGATGAAAATAATTACTCCTTATATGAATAAAAACTAAATGGAATATGCTTTTAGTAATCAAAGTAAAATGCCAGTAAAAGAACTTTACTGAATCCAGGTAGCAATATTAACAGGGAAACATTTTAGTATAACTAGTAAAATATAAATGATAATTGAAATAGTGTTTAGGATACCCACAAAAAGCTTTCAGACATACACTCTTTAAAGAAATGTTTATATATAACCCTCAGATTTTAAAACTTGGCAAAGTTATTCATTGTCATTGCCTTAAGGCAACACTTTCCATGCAAGGCAGCACTTTAGATATTTTAAGAGACTACAATTCTACAGAAGGAAATCTGCCATAAATAAGCCAAAATAGGCTAAAATACAGTTTAGTACTATGAACCGCCAAGCCTAATTTCACTTAGATATATCACTACCAGCAAAGAAAATACCTTATCTTTATTTAAGCATTGTAACTATGTACCATGTGCTTTTTTAACTAAAAACAATTTTTTTCTTAATTGAACCTTTGTTTTAAACTGATATCCTCCACCCTGCAGTATTAAGACAAACTGTGTAGCATCAAGTTAAATATAGCCATGGAGTGTTCTGACTATAAACTCTGATCATCTAAATCTGCTTGATCAATTTGTAAATAAGTGCAATATGTTACAGAAGAAAAGGTATCATTTTATATACTGCATATGTACTGAAGTTGTTCCATAAATGCTTGTGAAATGAACAAAAGAATAAACTTCGATTTCTAGTGATGATGATAAAACACAAAATTTTTCATTTATGAAAAAGGAAACTGAGGTCTGAAAGGTTCAGGGATTTGTCCCAATCACCATAATGGGATTGAAATCCTAATTTCTTAATTTCCACTTCTGTAAGTCTCGTAATACTTGCCAAAACAATCTAAACTATTAAGGAGGACACATGTTGGGATGAGCACTGGGTGTTGTACTCAACTGAAGAATCATTGAATACTACAACAAAAACTTATGATGTACTATATGCTGGCTAACTGAACATAATAAAAAAATACAAAAAACTACTTCTGGAAAAACAATTCAAAGCATGTGTTTTCAGTGTTCATCAATGTAGAAAAAAGTTGACATGTCACTATCAGTTATCTGTAGAAATGGCTGCCAATTTATGATAGTCAACATGAGGATTAAACATGACACATTTTGGGGGTGTTGTTCTTATTTTTGTTATTCATACAATGACCCCTTATTCATTATATGAATATCCTGAGATAATTCATAATATGAATTATCCTGAGATAATTTTTGAATACTGATTTTCTTATTTTTTCAATTTTTAATTTTTTATTATGTTCAGTTATCTACCTCTACAGTAAGTCAAGCAGAGAAAGACAATTATCATATCATTTCATTCATATGTCAAACATAAGCAATAGCATGAAGGACCATAAGGGAAGGTAGGGAAATTCAAAGGGTGAGAAACCAGAGAGGGAGGAAAACCATGAGAGACTATGGAACCTGGGAAACAATCTCAAGGTTTCAGAGGGGAAGGGGTGGGGTAAGGGGGTAACCAGGTGATGAGTATTAAGGAGGGCACGTGATGTGATGAACACTGGGTGTTATCCTTAACTAATGAACACTGAACACTACATCAAAAACTAATAACCATGACACATTTCAATCCTTGTAAGCAAGCTTTCCTATTTGTTTATATAAAATAAGAGAATGAAAACTGAATCAGTATTACCCCACTTTAGTCTAAGCAAACATTTCAAATTTAGGTAAAAGAATTTTTGGTTGGAGAAATGTTATCCTTTCTACATATACGTCTCATTATCATGGACAACCATGAGTCTTACTCTTGTTTTACCTAAATAGAAAATAATAACTCCTAAGAGTTGAGCAAACTATATAAAACAAACAACCTTTATAATATACTGATTATGTATAATACACACACAAACACAACTAAAACCTGACAGTAGCTTTCAGATCTCAAGATCATCCTGAATTATTGAAGTGGACCCTAAATCTAATGACAAGTATCCTTATAAGAGAAAGGCAAAGGGAGATTAGAGATATAAAGGAGAAGGCCATGCAAAGATGCAGGCAGAGAGACTGGAACTATGCAGATACAAACCAAGGAATACCTGAAGCCACCAGAAGCTAGAAAAGACAAGGAAGAATTCTCCTAAAGAGCCTTCAGAGGGAATGTGGCCTTGCTGACACCTTGGTTTTGAGCTTCTAGCTCCAGAACTGTGAAAGAATATATTTCTATTGTTTTAAATCCCCCAGCTTGTGGTAATTTGTTATGGTAGCCACAGGAAATAGTATAACTCCAGACCCATAAATCCATCAGCTCAATATTTTCAGTGATTGCTACAGCTCATATGCTCCAAACTGAACTCATTTCATTGTCTCTCCCAGGGGGGAGAAAGGGGAAGCCCCTCCTCCCAATTGGTGACACAATCAATATAACTTATTTTCTTCAAAAATTCACTTGTCCACATTTACTTTTCTGTAGAAACATGTTTCAGTCCAGCTGACTGCTTTTCAGGCTCATATTGAGTGTAGCTCAATATGATTTTTATTGAAACCCTGACTGATCACACTGGAACCCCAATACAGTCTATCCTACCAGGAGTCTTATCCGTTCAAAAACAGATCTGACCATGCCACTGACATATGTGACCCTTTATAGCCTGACTCTGTGTGTGGCTTTTCTTTTCTGTAAAGGCAGCTTTACTGATGGGCTGCTACAAACATTTGTGTAGCACTACTGCATATTTATCAAGAGTTTCATCTTTATGGTATATAGAAGACACCCCAGTGCATAGGTTTGACAAATCTGAGGCCCAACCTCACAGACCAAGTTTACTAATAAAGGGATTTACAAAGTATTAAATATTTCAGCCAAAATTTTTGTTATACAAAATAAAATCCAAAATCCCACAGCAAGGCATATGAAACTCTTCAAACTCTGTGCTCAATCTACTTTTTGGGCTTCATCTTAATCAGAAAGACTCTCCTGCTGTTTTATTTAAATAAGCGGTCCTTTTGAGTTTCTGTTCTTTGGGAACTTTTAATATGATCGATGACATTTCATCCTATCACAGAATTATACTCTCTACCCTTATTTTTCAAACGTCCATCTAATCATCAAACTCAACAGATTCTAACTTTAAAGTTGCTCTTTCCTGTTCTCACTTTGAGTCAGGAAATCATTTTTGTATCAGGCAGTTTTGATTGAAAGAAACAGACTCATTTAAATTATCACCAAAAAAATGGTGGATATTTTTTAGAACACATTTGCAGGATACAGATGAAACTTAAAAGTTATCAAGACCCAAAGCGTCACTAGATTCTTTTCCTTCTTCCCTGTCTCCTTTTTTCTCTTCCCTCTTTTCCCTTTTCCTCCTTCTGTCCCCCACTACTTCTCTTTTTTCATAGATAACAGATCACATAGTCCCCTTCAGGAAAAAATTTTCAACTTCTCCCATTCCTATCTAGTTTTTAACTGACCACCTATTCTCTAATCTCTAGTCCAAATGCAATAATAGATTTGTTTGACTAACTGAGGTAATTATCAGTAATGGTAGACAGAATAACGCACTCACCTCCCCAAATATGTCTACATCATAATTCCTGGAACACATGACTTTGTTACATGACATGGCAAAAAGGGACTTTGTGGATCTGATTAAAGATCTAGGGATGGGGAGATTTTTCTGGATTACCTATGCAGTTCCAATGTAATCACAAGGTCCCTTAAAAGGGAAAGAGGAAGGCAGGGAAAGTCAGAGCCAGAGAAAGAAATGTGTATCATAAGCCGAAGTTGCAGTGATGGGAGACCATAAGCCATAAAATGTTGGCAGCCAATGGAAGCATGAAAACGACCTGAAACAGATTTTCTAGAGGCTGCACAAAGAACACAGTCCTACCAACCTATTTCAGACATCTGACCTCCACAATCATAAGATGATAAATTTATGTTCCTTTAAGCCACTGAATTTTTTGCTTATTTTTGAAAGCAGCAATAGGATACTAACACAAAAGTGTCCCTAATTTCCAAGACACTTCCTGGATCATCTTCAAGCCTACAGTAGACTCATCATGGATCAGGGGCTCATCTGCTGGCCCACCAGTGGTCACTTCTGTGTTATCTCTAGAATGAACATCAATTTCTTAATGTGACTTAAAATGTTCATCATGACTGGCTCTTCACTTCTGCCCCTACTCCTCATTTATCCCTTTACATATGTGGAAGGATATATATTTTATTATTCCTTTGATACAGTACCACACGGATATATTTTTTAACTTGGAGTATTCTTCTTCCATTTAAATCCTATTCAACTTGCAAGACTCATCCACATGGACTTTTATCTTCTTCATGTAAATTCATGATGAAGCAGGCATCAGTCTCCACAAATGACATTAATCTATACCAACTCTATATAAAATTGTACCAAAAACTAAAGGTGAACAAGTTTATGGTGAAATTTTTACATATATCAGACGATTATTTAAAAAATATACTGGATAATTTTGTCAGGGTTGTTCCATTTGTTCATTAGACTTCGTCTAATTCAAGATGATACTTCAAATGAATACTAAAATTATTCTAGATCTAATTTCAAGATTTATTTTAAAAACAAGCTACATAGAAGAGGGGAATTTTTTCCAAGAAAAAATAAAGTACTTTTTTTCCCAAACAGTAAAGAAACAAAGCCTCAGAAGTTTGCTCTTATAAGCTATCCCAAAAGAAAAACAGGAGAAATACTTCATACTTTTTTTACGTATTTGGCAAACTGGGAATAAACACATGGTACCATAATAAAAGGCAGATGCTGGGGGACTAGGTTGTTTCTTAATCATGTGGAATTAAGCTCACTGACTTTCTGGAATGCTCACAAGGCTGATGCTCATAAATCACACTGGCATGAGATGGAAACACCCCACCAAACTTTCTCACTCCTGTTCAGTTAAATCTCAATTTCTTTACACAGTAACATAATTTATTTCTCTTAAAAAAGTGGATATCCAGAAATAAAAAAGATCAGAACCTAAATTGTATCTTTGGTGATTTAACTAACATTATCTTGTATAAATCATTTGGGCTTAGAGTTACAAGTCAATGAAAACCTCTTGAGAGACGACTTCCTTTTGCTGTCAGAAAGAACTGAATCTAAATCATTTTACATGCACAGGTGTCCACTGTTGAGTTCTAGAATAAAGAGAGGACAAACTTCCTGTGGTAAACCTTTTACTCTCTAATAGCTGACTGGTTTTAGTAGCTTTTACACATCCTAAATACCTTCTAGAATAACATATACTCTTTGGTTTGTAGTACTATAGCCACCTACTATTCTCCATATGCTCTAAATAATTGTGAATACTTTTTTTTTTCCTATACTGAAGTCAGTTGCTTATTTAATGTGTGTCAGTAATCATGAACTACACTACATCCTTTACCCAGTGATCTATATTGAGCAATACCATTAAAACCAAAATACCGGCATAATGACAATACTTCTTTGAAGCAGCACTAAATATAGTAAAATTCCAATGCAATAATACTTAAAGAATCATTTTCTTTGCCTTTTAGAAGATTTTGAACTGCACTTCAAGCTCATGAAGATACTCATGATTTGCCAAGGTTCACTGTCTTCATATAAACTCTCAGTATATCTTAGATACTGCTTATTCTGAGTTTATATCTTTTGCTTCAACAGTCTTATATTATACATTATACTAATTTCTATTTAAGAAAAAAAAGTGTTTCCTAAATGCCTATTTTACCTTTATTTTTCCAACACTTGTAGCATCCTCACTCATGTAACCCAACCTGAACTTTAAAGTCACTCATTCATACATTCATGTAATCATCATTGCATGAAGTTTTATGGACTCCAGACTCTAAAACACATATCATATGTGACACTGTGGAGGTTATGAACATATATAAATCATGGCACTTGCACTTATCATCTTATGTTTTATAGATGATTATGAGAGCAAAGAGAAACAAAACAAAACAAAACAAAAAAGGTCTGGATCCCTTTCTCTTCCCAATTCTCTATACCCAGGTCACTCTGGCTTCAATTTATATTCCACAACCCCAACTCTTGGGCCAAATCACAACTCATACTTTAATTTCCCCAACAATACTATGAAGACATAGTATTTCATGGACTTTAACCCTTCAAGCAAAGTAATAAGAGTATTTTTGTAGTTAAAAAGAAGTTCTACAAATACACAGTGGGAATATTCAAAATAGGTTCTTTTGTTTGCAGACAAATATTATACCCATACTTTGTACATAACAGTCTTTTAACAGTTTATATTATGCCCCTACTTCTGAATCATATTCTAAATCCTCTTAGTCACACAAAATAAAAAATATGTAATAGCCATTTTGAACAGAGTCCATGCTACACTCTTGAAATAACCTTTTGAAGACAGTATTTCATGGACTTTAACCCTTCAAACAAAGTAATAACAGTATTTTTGTAGTTAAAAAGAAGTTCTACAAATACACAGTGGGAATATTCAAAATAGGTTCTTTTGTTTGCAGACAAATACACTAATTTAAAAAAAGGACAAAGGGGTGGAAGGAGGAGAGAAAAAGAGAAGAAAGCAAAGAGGAGGCAACAAAGAGAAGGAAAGGAAGAAATGAGAAAAGGGAAGAAAAAGGGAAGAGAGAAGGAGAGACAGACACAGACACACACACACACACACACACACACTCACTCACTCGCCCACCCACTCACACATACCAACAAGAACATTAAGCTAACCTTACTGGACTGGTAGAGATACAAACTCTCCAAACAAGCATTTGCTTTACATGTGGTTTTTGTACAGAATTCGAAAAATGACAGCAACTCAAATTTACTGAATTGCTACAGTGCTTCATAAACTAGAGGAGAATGGGTATTACTGAAAATCTTTGCCTCTTTCTTCAAGTGCTGCTTATAAAAACTAAAAACAAGGTAGAAAATTGTTCCAAAAGAAAATCTATTGGGTACAAAGGCTAAAGATCTATTCCCAGTGATATTAAAGGCCTTCATTCTAAATGTAGGCAAAACTTTAAAACATGACCTAAGACACTAGATTCAATCCTTGCTTGTTATAATCATACACACACACACACACACCCAAAAGTGATATTTAACCCAAAATGTCATAAAACTCAATTTTTAATATTTCAATCAAGAATGTTATGATGACATAACTTCATTATATTTAATTTGTTCCTTAAATTCATAGCAATGGGGGTGTAAGGCAATGTGATAAAAATATTACATCTCCAGCCTGTTTATGAAGAGTTCCTATTGCTTTCAAATTAGTTCTGCTAGTAAGAAACAAATACCTACTTCTACATTTTTATGGAATGACCATATGTGTTTATCTAAAGTCAATGTTATAAACAAGTAATGTGACAAAAATAATTCAGCATTACTAATGTGTACTATAATCATATTTAGTACGTTCTTAGTTATTAAAATATCTAGTTTTCTAGTAGTCACAGTGAATTTAAAATAGTATTTTAACAAAAGACACAAGAAAAACATTGGGTTTTAAATGATGTTTACTGTATTTTCAAAAAGATATATAAAATTAAAAATAAAAAAACAATTAAATGATAAGAACAAAGAACAAGGATAAGTAGCCCTCTTGGTTAGTATGTGAAATCAAACATCAAAAATTGATTTTTATTCCCCAGCCTTGGTGCCTCTGGTTTCATAGGTTGGACTAGGCATGAAGACTGAGCCATTAATCTTTTAAGGAGAAGATGCCAAGTGCACTCCTTTTCTACTTGATCTAAGGATATCGGTAATGATGCTCTTCAGTAAGCTACGTATCTGTTTCTCTTGACAAAGGTGACATGGTAACAGGCATCAGCTGAAATGAGTGTCAGCTACGAAAGTATATGGGTAAAGTAATATTATTTATTCCTAAATTGCATGCTTAGTATTCAAAAATCATACAAACAGACTTTTATCCAGTTGGGTCTTAACACACATAGTGGGAGAAGCTATCTTAATTCACATTACACAGAAAAATAAATCAAACCTGCCACTTAATCTCAGTATCTGCCTTATTTATCATTTTTACATTATGATACAGAAAACACATCTGGCTTGGGAGATATTAAGTGGCTATGTGGCAACTATATTTGTTAATAGAGGAGAACGAAGTCTTAGAACTTCTGCCAAACGTAGAGCAGCATTTTATTACCACTCTCTTAAAATAATTCTATCATTAAAATAAAAAATTGATTTTGAGACAGGTCATTGAGTTTTCTCAGGTCTCTGGAGCAGAAGGAGTTTGGAATTTTCTAACTGTCCCAAATTTCTAGCACTGCTCCCTTGCTACTCAAACAAACAAAGTAAATCCCGATTTAACAGAAGTTTTTCCCCCAAATTACATATAGATACATATATTATATATGTTATTATATGTGTATTACATAATACATATATTACATACAAATTATAGAATAGACTTGTCACCACTATTTGATGGTAGAAAAAAAGTCACATTTGCACTTTAATATACTAATCTTAAATCTGACATACACAAAAAGAACTAAAAAAATTTTTATGTGACCACGTGTCATAACCAGAAAAAATTAAGTTTTTTTAAGATTCATCAATAGTTCTATTTTAATAGTTTCATTTTGTTTTAAAATTTAGGCAGTTAAGTGTTTCCCTTCTATGTGGCCAGTATCTCAAATATCCATGTTAAGTGCTTTTAATGTAAATTGCCATTGGAGAAAACAGCACTGTTGTAGAAATTACCAGCTTCCTTCACTACCTGCTCCCTCTTGTATCTACTGTAACTCTCATAGGTATGCTCAACTTTCTGTACAATTGGCAGAAAAAGAAATAAAAATATCTGGTATTTGCCAGTAATCCACTGGAATTACGAAAGTCACCACATCATAATCCTGCTCTAGGATTTTCTCTATTTAAAAAAATCCACCAGGAGGAACATATGAAATAATGTGTCAACAAAGAAACACTATTTTTCACATTGTCTACAACCACATCAATGGCAGATACAGCAGCTGTACAATAACCAAAAAATAGTTCTAGAGCCAAGAGGCTCAGTAAAATTCCTTTTATTCTCAATCCTACATCATCCCCTTGTCCATATATGGACAAATATCCCTCAATTCCTCCCCAGACTTTCATCCAAGGGAGGAGGGGGGCTCATGAGAGCAGACTTGTTCTTTACTTCCCTTGCATCTGGACTTTTTCATAAGATAAACAATATGAGTTTGGAGCCTCTTAATCTAAGGGACTGAGAATGGTTGCTGTAGCCCCTTCTAGGCCATTTCATTCCTTCTCCTTTCTGAATTCCCAAGATACTTTTGTTTATCCAATTCTTAATAATCACAACACCTTGCAGCCTCTTACACATTAACTCTTCTTTTTCCCCCTGTCTCTCTAGAACTACCATACAACACATTCTAGTTCTAGCAACTAAACACATTTCTTCCTCCATTATACTAAAAAACTACAGCTTCAAAAATTCTGTAACCCACATAAAATGTGAGTGTGGCAAGTCACTTGTCAGTCACTTATTAGACAAAATGAAACTTCATACTGGTAACAGTATTTATTCAATAGCCTCATACATTTCACTCAAAGTATCAACAGTCAACTGAAAACCAAGATGTCTTATAACACAAAGTTTTCCATAAATTTCAATGTTATTCTGTTTAGCAGCTCCTTTCCTATTACCATTCTACTTTACCTCTGTACTTTTCTACTAACATATTAGGATGTTTCCCCCATGACATTTTATTTAATAACTCTGGTGCTTTCTTTAAATACCCACAAAATAATCTAGCAAATCAGCTGAAGTACAACCCTAAAAAGAATCTGCCTAAAGCATAGCTGATATTGAAATGGTAACAGTAAAGTTAACATGAAAATAAGTCATAATATTTCCATGCAAAAGTTAAAATGACACTCTTCATAAACGAATATTGAAAATCATATTATAAAATAAATAAAAGTACAAGATTTTGGTTATGAATCCCTTCAAATTCAGAGTAATTGATTATATAAGCTACATTTTTTCAACCTATTCTCATCTTTCTAATTCCCTGTGAATAAGCTCCATTCATTTAAAAATATTTCTGTAACACTTCCACAACATGGGTCCCCATTAATTATCAATCTCTTCACAAATGGCACATGTGTGAATGTAGCACCATCACTTCAAGCCATAAAAGAAGAATAAAGGAAGATACACTGCTTACCGGAGCCTCTTTTGGTCACAACCTTCAAACTCTGAGTAAAAGTAGCATATAAGAGAATCAGGTGTGGAATTGGAGCTTTCATCTTCCAGCTTTTAAAGGCTGTTCCCTAAAGCAAAAATAAAAAAAGAAAAACATACATTTAAAAAAATATATAGCAATATGTTAAGATTTTTATTCAACTTTTGATCATGCACACAATTGGGGCAATGGGTATCACAAGAGTAAAGAATGTGAACAGAATCTGTATTATGTTTTCCTATATGTGTGGGTGCTAAGCAAAATCCAAACGGGTAGTGCCAAAATTATGTCTCCATAGGGCCCCCAACTTGTTTTAAAATCTTAAGATCACTTAAACCTTTTTAATTTCTCTTTAGAGTACTTAACTGCATTTAAGTAAGTAGAAACAATCCCTTCAAAAAGACTATTTCACTAACAATTTATTTTTAATATAAATTACCAAACACTGACATTTTTTAATGTTCCATGTTACAATAGAATATGATTTTTTTCTGTATAATTCTTTCCCATCAAATAGAAATAATAAATTTCTATGTCTGTAAAGATTTAATTATAATTTTATACTTCTCTTTCAAAAATCTCTAAAAGATACTTCAAGAGAATTTTAAGACTCTGTCTCTATTGAAAATAAGTACACTGTCTCTGAAAGCTACAGAAAGATACATCATTTCTTCCTTTTACAAGGCTCTCAGAAGGATACTAGGAGGGAAATTAGCCTGGTGTTTAGATTTCAAAAGGGAGATAAATTTCATTTGAAATTAACTAAAATGAAACACTATATTTCTTGGAAAATCACCCTTCTTTTATTTTTGTATAGGACTGAGATATTAGAGGTAAAAGACTGAATTTCAAAAAGTAGCAAGTCAGAACACAGTTCAAATATATTGTCAATCCATGACAGCACAAGTTTCTTTCCAAGACAGTTGAGGACTGATCATATTCAACTTTCAATTGCTATGAATTTATTAAAAATGAGGAAGCTGAAATGGTAGTTTGACAGTCACATATTTTGCTCTCCTACTGCTGCAGATACCTCTGAATATTTTTTTACCTCTGAATATTTCTAAAAGATTAATTCATTTGCATTAATAAAAGTCTGTTAAGACACATTTTAATTCACAAGACAAAAATCACTATCTATTCACTTGCAGTAAAGTGATACCATCATCATTTTAGTCAGAAAGTCAGTGAATTTTTAAACTAAGCGCTGTGAATAAGCTATTTTAACTCTAGCTCCTTTAAATGACGATAGCCTGTTTCAGTTTTCTAACCAAGGACTTTGAGTTCACATAAAGACATAAATGAAACCTAGCCTGAAAAACCAACTCATCAAACACATCTGACGAACTGCCACATTACAGTGCAAGCCTGAGTCATGGATTCCTAAAACCCGAATCCCATTTCCCAGCCACTACACTAACTAAAGCTGCAGGAAATCTTCAAGTTGGTATCTTCAGCCTTCAGGTTAGCCATGAGAATCAGTTCCTCCCTCAGGGTGAGTTTAATCAGCGTTACCCAAGAAACTCCAGGATTCAACTATACACTGCAGGACCTTCCAGCTTAACTATCCTATTACTTTACTCTTGTTCAAAATACTACTTCATTGGTCATTTCATTTCTATTTTTTCACACAAGCTAGTCCACAATTTTATTTCTTAAAACTGAATTGATTTGGAAAGCAACAATTTGGTAATGTCCAGATCTTTAATTGAACCTCTTGAAATGCTATGTATTAGGGAAAGAAATATATAGCATATCACAGATTCAACATTTTGACCAACCTACAATAATCTTTACAAACCTCTTTGATATAATTTATTATACCTTATCTTGAAAGACAGATCAAAGGTATCTACTCATAAATATCCAAGCTTTGCTATACTTGTTGCATAATTAAAATCCTTACCCACAAATCCCAATACCAACTATATATAAATATAGTGATGTTCTTATGTACATTCTTATTGTCACATGATGGCTCATCATATCAATGACTTAATTTCCAGTAGCTTCAAATTATGGATGGATGGACCTGAAATTATCTGCCTGTATCCTGTTAATACCATCACCATGTAACTTCATGTAAACCATTATACACCTTAAAGAGAATGAGTATATTACAGTGGTTTTGAGCAATCAGTCTAGGTTCTTATCCTACTTTTACCACCTATTAGCTGTGTCATTTTGGGCAAAAAACCTCTCTGTGACTAGTTTCTTCATTTGAAAAATAGGTATCATTACAGTATATAGCATAGTACCTAGAAGAGCACTGGTACATACAATGAAGTCAATAAATGAAAGCTGCTGTTGTTACTGTTTACACTACAGTTGATGCTGTTGCCATTATTGTTAACACTATCATCGATACAACTCACATCCTCTCATCTGAGAAACTTCCTATATATACCAGCTTTCTTTACAGCTTACCTCAAGCTATTAGCTTATCTCTTTAATTTTATGTCTTTCTATCTTCCTAGACTTGAATTCCCACCAGGGTGAATATGTTTTATTCATCTTTTTATTTCCAATGCTCAGTAAATTTTAGCTGAAAAAGTGAATGAATGACAGATTGAATGTGGCTACTATTACATGAAGTTGAATTCTGGCGTTCAAACTCATCATTTGGTAAAGACTTATTAAACATATAGTAGTTACAAGATGCTATGCTATGGTGTAGTGGGGACACAAAGACAATGCAATGCACTCTAATAAAGAAGGCTCATAGACCAATAAAGGAAACAAATGCTTACCTACTTAATTAGACTGGCCCTATTGCCGTATGGTGAGTATAATGTGCTGAGGGAATAGAGAGAGAAATCTATTAATCCTGCTTCAAGTTGGTCTGGCAGCGTCACAGCAAAGAACTTTCAGAGGAAGAAGCATTTCCGTTAGGTCACAAAGGAAAGATTTTTCTTTTTTAAGGTAAAGAGACTTCTGGGTCTAGGATAAAGTATAACGGAAATTGTCACTCTGGTAGACAGAATAATGCCCACCCACAAACACATTCACATCCTGGAACTAGTGAACATGTTACCTCGTATGTCAAAGGGATTTTGAAGATGTGATTCAATTAAGGATTTTGCGATGGGAGATTATGATTCAAGTAAGCACAATGCAATAAAAAGCATCCTTATAAAAGGACAATGAAAGAATGATATTCATAGAGACAGAATATAAGGATGGAGGCAAAGGTCAGAGATTGGAGTGATGCGTGCTAAACATGGAGGAAGAGGACATGTGCCAAGGAATGAAAATGAAAAGGCAAGAAAGCAGATTCTCCCCTAGATCTTCCAGAAAATATGCAGTCATAACAACACTTTGATTTTAACCAGGTGAGTCCAATGCATTTTGAACTCCTAAACACCATAACTAAAACATCAAAAATTGGGTTGTTTTTAAACCACCTAATATATGGTAATTTGTCACAGGAGCAAAATGAAACTAATACAGAAAGGATGTGAAATGGTAGGTTCTAGTAACAAAGTATAAATAAGCCACAGGTTGAGAACTGTAGTGACAGAAATAAAAGATGTCAGGGGTGCCTAGGTGGCTCAGTGGGTTGAGCATCTGACTCTTAATTTCAGCTCAGGTCATGACCTCAAGATCATGAGATCAAGTACCACTTCAGGCTTGGCACTGGGTGGGGATTCTCTCCTCCTAACCCTTTGCACTTCCCCCACCCCTGCTCTTGCATGCATGCACACAAACACTCTAAAAAAATAAAAAATAAAAAACACAAAATATCTTTAAAAATACAAATGTCAATGTGAGACTGTTAATAGCAAGCTATGCTAGGTGAGAATCTGGGACTTTTCCCTCATGCTCCCTACAATGTTTTTTACTCACATAGTGTCTAATTTCATACAAGAATATTTCATGCAGCTTCACTTTCTTAACCTCATTATCATGAAAAGATTATGTATACTGACTATTTCTTCAGAATACACATGATGACTCACTTGAAATTCTGACCTATCTCCTTTGCTCACAATCCTAAGAATTCTATGCAGTATAGACAACAAAGAACCAATGGATGCTTGACAGTGAAAAATCTGTTTTAGAAAGCATAGTCTGAAGGTGGAAGGAACTAGTTAGCAGGCAGTAGTATAGGAAGATGAAAAGGAAGGTCAGCCATAATCCAATACAGGTGAATGCTGAAAAAAACAATTTATTTGGGAATAACGAGAGTTCAGGGATAATAAAGGAAGTGGTATTAAAAAGCAAGTTTGAAAGTGGATCTGAGGCATTTATTTTGAGCAACTAGGTCTATTATGACCCTATTTACCAATATATAGAAACAGAAAGACATTTTGCACACTGAGGATGGCGAAGTATATGAAATTATATTCAAGGCACATCAATTTTAAATAGCCTATGGAATCTCCTACTAGAATGGTCTTGCAGATAATTAAAAATGTTAGCCAGAAGCTCAGTGTAAAGATGGAAAATGATAATATTGTAATTTTAGCTGAAGTTAAAGACGTGGATAATAATAAATGGGAAGAAAACACAGAAAAAAACAGAGGAGAAGGCTTACATTTTCACCTCTGGAGCCTACAAATGTTTATGAGACAGCAAAGGTAATCAAAGGGAGAAGAAAGGAAAAAAAAATCAGACAGTAAAGGGAGATCTTACGTACAATAAGGGTAAAAAGAGACAAACCTAGCTTTAGATTTAAGATACTGCCAGTGATACCAGCTACTCATTTGATTAAACAAATGGGAATTTTAATCAGAGAATTTAATGAGGAAAATAAGCTTCATTTGCTTGTTTCTAAATGGTAGGACAGGTGTCCAAGTTTAGAATAGAGAATCTGAGGGATAACTATAGTTGAGAATGAAGAAGATCCGAACTCACATGTAAACTGAAGCCAAGAGAAGCAGACCCAGAGAAAAGAGATGAATCTAGAAAAGAGAGATATTAGTATGGACAAGTTGGGACATCTTTTACAAGCAGAAGAAAAAAAAAAGTATGCAGGATGAATGCAAAGTCCAGTTTGGAAGGAAAGTGGAAGGAAGTAGCACTGGTTTGTTTTATTCCACTTTCTTCGAAAAGCATACAGAACTGGTTTTAGAATGAGAATGAAGTGCATTAAGAGTCTTACTGTAGGTCAGGTATAGCAAGCAACTTCATCTCTTTAAGTCCCAGTTTTCTCATCTCTGAAACATGGACATGAGTATGTGAGATATTTATTTTAGTTTATATCATTCTTGACATACTATTCCCAAATAGTGAGGTAGCAAATTCCTACTTCAAATTTTTAAAGCCTTTAAGTAATTGCCTTTATGGTACCTACCACAATGTTTAACAATGACATTTCACTATATACATTTTAAAATGCTAACTCTCTTCCTATGTCTTTCTTTCCACTCTTGCCTGGTATATAAAAATTGTGCTAAAAAATGGTCCATTTTAGTCCTTAAAGTTTTTATGTAGCTAAACTCAAAAGTATACCATTTTCCACTCTAATAAAGAACAACATTTGAGGTATCCATTTGTGCATGTCATGAAGTATTTTACCAGGCACAATTTACGTAAAGCAATTCATATTAAAGCAGTGGTATGTATATTCCCTATGGAGATGATAAACACGGTGTTTTTTTTTAATTTTTATTGTGTTAGGTTAGTCTCCATATAATACATAATTAGTTTTTGATGTAGTATTCCAACATTCATTGTTTACATATAACACCCAGTTCTCCACGCAATACATGCCCTCCTTAATAACCACAACCAGGCTCACCCATCTCCCCACTCCACCTCCTTCTAAAACCCTCCGTTTGTTTCTCGGAGTCCACAGCCTCCCATGGTTCATCTCCCACTCTGATTTCTGCCCCTTCCCTTTTCCATTCCTTCTCCTAATATCCTCCATGTTATTCCTTAGGTTCCACAAGTAAGTGAAAGTATGTGATAATTGACTTTCTCTGCTTGACTTATTTCACTCAGCATAATCTCCTCTAGTTCCACCATGTTGATGCAAAAGTTGAATATTCGTCCTTTCTGGTAGTGGAGTAATATTCCATTGTATATACGGACCACATCTTCTTTATCTATTCATCTGTTGAGGGGCATCTTGGCTCTTTCCACAGTTTCACTACTGTGCACATTGCAGCTATGAACAATTGGAATGTGTATGGCCCTTCTTTTCACTACATCTATATCTTTGGGGTAAATAACCAGTAGTGCAATTGCTGGGTCATAGTGTAGCTCTATTTTTAATTTTTTGAGGAATCTCTGCACTGATTTCCAAAGTGGCTGCACCAACTTGCATTCCTTCCAACAGTGTAAGAGGATTCCCCTTTCTCCATATCCTCTCCAACATTTGTTGTTTCCTGCCTTGTTAATCTTTGTGATTCTATCTGGTGTAAGGTGGTACCTCAGGGTGGTTTTGATTTGAATTTCCCTGATGACTGCCTAATGATGATGAACATTTTTTCATGTGTCTGCTAGCCATTTGTATGTTTTCATTGGAAGGAGTGTCTCTTCATGTCTTCTGCCCATTTTTGACTGGATTATGTTTTTTGGGTGTTGAATTTAAGAAGATCTTTATAGATCTTCAGTATCAGCCCTTTGTCTGTAGTGTCATTTGTGAAAATCTTCTCCCATTCCGTGGACTGCCTCTTTGTTTTGTTGACTGTTGCCTTTGCTGTGCAGAAGATTTTTTATCTTGATAAAGTCCCAAAAGTTCATTTTCACTTTTGTTTCCCTTGCCTTCCGAGATGTGTCTTGAAAGAACTTGCTGTGGCCAATGTTGAAGAGGTTACTGCCTATGTTCTCTTTAGGATTTTCATAAATTCCTGCCTCATATTGAGGTTTTTCATCCATTTTGAGTTTATCTTAGTGTATGGTGTAAGAGAATGGTCAAATTTTATTCTTCTATACATAGATGTCCAATTTTCCCAGCACCATTTATTGAAGAGACTGTCTTTTTTTCCACTATATATTTTTTCCTGCTTTGTCGAAGATTATTTGCCATAGAGTTGAGGGCCCATATCTGGGCTCTCTAACCTGTTCTACTGGTCTATGTTTCTGTTTTTGTGCCAGTACCATGCTGTCTTGGTGATCACAGCTTTGTAATAAAGTTTGAAATCAGGCAACGTGATGCCCTCAGCCTTGTTTTTCTTTTTCAACATTTCCTTAGCAATTCATGGTCTTCTGGTTCTACACAAATTTTAGGATTACTTGTTTCAGCACTTTGGAAACTGCCAATGGTATTTTGATCAGGATGGTGTTGAAAAAATAGGCTGCTCTGGGCACCATAGATATTTTAACAATGATAAACAGAGGTTTTAAAAGATTCTACAACTAGGAATGGAGGCAAGATGGCGGAGAAGTAGCAGCTGAGACGACAACAGGTAGCAGGAGATCAGCTAGATAGCTTATCAAAACATTGCGAACACCTACAAATCCAACGGGAGATCGAAGAGAGGAAGAACAGCAATTTTGGAAACAGGAAATCGACCACTTTCTGAAAGGTAGGACCGGCGGAGAAGTGAATCGAAAGCGACAGGAGGATAGACCGCGGGGATGGGGCCGGCTCCCGGCAAGCGGCGGAGCAACGGAGCACTAAATCGGGACTTTTAAAAGTCTGCTCCACGGAGGGACATCGCTCCAGAGGCTAAAACGGGGTGAAGCCCACGCGGGGTCAGCGTGGCCCCAGGTCCCACAGGGTCACAGAAGGGTGTCTGAGTGTCCCAGAGCTAGCAGGTATCGGAGCGGGAAGCTGGCTACAGAGACAGAGCCGAAGAGTGAGCTCTCAGCTCGGGGTTACCTTGAACCGGTCGCAGGCTGGGTGAGCTCGGAGCGCGGCCAGAGGCGAGGGATATGGGAGTAGCCGGGGCTTTTCTCTGAGGAGTGGAGCCCCGAATCTCAGCTCTTCCAGGCCGGAGACTAGGAGGCCGCCATTTTCATTCCCGTCCTCTGGACTCTACGGAAAGTGCTCAGGGAACAAAAGCTCCCAAAAGCGAAACCGAGTGGATTACTCAGCCCGGCCCCTGGTAAGGGCAGTGCAGCTCTGCCTCGGGCAAAGACACTTGAGAATCACTACAACAGGCCCCTCCCCCAGAAGAGCAAAAGAAATCCAGCCAAGACCAAGTTCACTTAACAAGGAGAGCAGCGTAACTCCAGAGGAGGAGAAAGCAATGCGTGGAATTCGTGGCTTTCTCCCCATGATTCTTTAGTCTTGCAGTTAATTCAATTTTTTCTTTAAAGGGCATTTTCCTAGGGTCTTTGCCACCCTTTTAGTATTTTATTTGCTCCTTCATATAATCTTATCTGGAAAAAATGACAAGGCGGAAAAACTCACCACAAAAAAAAGAACAAGAGACAGTACCAAAGGCTAGGGACCTAATCAA
>PISX010027959.1:0-22226 GCA_004024625.1 Mellivora capensis
GAAAAAAAATCTGAGATTGGAAACTTTGAAGAAGGTGAGAGGAACAATTACACTTTACCTGTGCCACCCCTTCCACAAGACATCAAAACTCAGTACTAAGAGAGACCTTCTCAGCCTATGAATTCTCCTACTGGTGAAAGTAATAGTATGTTAGTGAACATTTATCTTCCTCAGCTGTGTGGGATGCTGCCAGAGACCCACTTCTTTTCTGCCATATCCAGAATACTGAGATTTGTTGTGTAACTAGCAGGCAGGGAGTGGCTGGGGGAACATAGCCTGAGCTCTCAGAGAACATCAGGGGGAGGCAGGGTCCACCCACATCTTAGGAGGCTGTATCAGGAAAACCATCCATGAGTTGTAGGGGACATCTTCCTTATAGATACACCTAACTGGCCCCCAGGCACCCCCAATGCTCTGTGTACCTCACCCACACAACACCCACTGACAAAGAGAGTGGCCAGCTTCTTGTGCACATCCCTGAAGGTGACAAGAGTGAACCTTTACAGATGGCTGGTGAGGAAGCTGCTTCACAGGAAGCAGGCTCAACTCTGCTGGATTGGGAGAAAGCGCACACACACTTAAAAATTCAGTACCATATAGGAAGAGCAAATGGGAGACTGGCTTTGTAGGATCAAGAGAAGGGATACAATCATAAGAAATCCCCAGTTAAGAGGGAACTAGACATGTGGAGCAATGATACCCATTTCAAAAAGCCTTAGAAATCCTTAGAATCTCTAACAGGGGTAATGGAAGGTATTTCTCTCCCAAAGTTAGTCACTGAAGACTGAAAAAAGTTGATTTCTTCTTTAGATGTAAAGATAACAACACAAGCCCTCAGGAACAGGATAAACAACGAAACACAACATGACCAAAGGAACATAATAGTTTTCTTCTAACTAACCCCAAACAAATGGAAATCTGCAATTTGCCTGATAAAAAATTCAAAATAGTTGTTTTAAGGAAACTCAGCTGCAGGAGTACACAGGAAGAAAATCAGGAAAAAAATACATAAACAAAATGAGAAGTTTAACAGAAAAAATAGAAATCCTGAGAAGTACCAAATAGTACCAAACCAAGCTGAAGAATACAATGATTGAAATAAAAAGTGCAATAGAGAGCATCCATATCAGGCTTGGTCAAGCAGAAGAAAGACTCTGGGAAGAAGAAGACAAATCACGTGATACTATCCCACCAGAGGAAGCAAAGAAAAAAAAATGAAAAAAAGTGAAGAAATCCTATAGAGACTCTGGGATATTATTAAAAGAAACAATTTTGGCATAACTGGAGCTCCAGAAGAAAAAGAGAGGGAGAGAGGGGAAGAAAGCTTACTTGAAGAAATAATGGCCTGGGAACATCCCAAATCCAGGGGACTGTTTGGACATCCATGTTCATGAAACTCCTAAGTCCCTAAACAATTTTTACTCAAAAAGATCTTCTCTGAGACACATCATAATAAAACTAAAATTTAAGACAGAAAGAGAATTTTAAAATCAGCAAGAGAAAAAAATACTCCCCACATAAAAGGGAACCTCTCAAAATGCTTATGGTAGATTTCTCAGCAGAAAGCTTGAGTCCAGGAGATAGTGGAATGATATATTCAAAATACTGAAAGAAAAAAAAAAAACTGCCCCAAAAGAACATATTACCTGGAAATGTCCCTCAGAAATGAAAGTGAAGTAAAGAGTTCATTACCATTACAAGAAGTGCTGAAAGGGGTTTTTCAAAATGAAGTGAAAAGATCCCAATTAACAACATGAAAACATATGAAAATATAAAACACACTGATAAGGGTTAAGTATATACTTAAATTTAGAATACTCTAATACTGGAATACCATGGGGAATTAATCACTTTCTCTGTTATAAAGGTTAAAGGACAGAAGTGTTAAAAAATAACTACAACTATAATAATTTATTAATGAATGCACAACATAAAATAAATGTAAATTATACATCAATAACAAAATGTAAGTTTAGTAGAATAAAAGGGTAGAGTTTTTGTGGGTGATTGAAGCTAATTTGTTATCAGTTTAAAATAGACTATTATATTTATAAGCTGTAATATATAAGCCTCATGGTAACCACAAAGCAAAAACCTGTAGTAGATACACAAAAGATAAAGAGAAGGCAGTCAAAGCCTCTTACCATGGAAAATCATCAATTCACAAAGGAAAATAGCAAGAGAGGAAGAAAGGAATGCGGGAACTACAAAATAGCCAGAAAACAACTAATAAGATGGCATCAGTATGACATTGCTTACAAATAATTACTAAAATGCATTAAATGTATTACCAAAATTGATTAAATTCCCCAATCAAAAGGCATGGAGTGGTTGAATGTATTAAAAAAAAAAAAAAAAAAAAAAGACCCGGGATGCCTGGGTGGCTCAGTTGGTTGAGCAGCTGCTTTCGGCTCAGGTCATGATCCCAGCGTCCTGGGATCAAGTCCCACATCGGGCTCCTTGCTCGGCAGGGAGCCTGCTTCTGCCTGCCACTCTGTCTGCCTGTGCTCACTCGCTCTCTCTCCCTCTCTCTCTGACAAATAAATAAAATTAAAAAAAAAAAAAAGAATCCTTGTTTAAAAAAAAAAAAAAGACCCACTATATACTGCTTACCCAAGACTTCAGCTTTAAACGCACACACAGGCTCTAAGTGAAGAGATGCAAAAAGAAATGCTGTGCAAAAGGAAACCTAAAGGAAATAGGGGTAACTAATAGTATATCAGACAAAATAGATTTTAAGTCAGAGCTATAACAAGAGGCAAAGAAAGTCATCATCTAATGTAAAGGGATCCATTCACTGAGAGGAAGTAACAGTTGTAAATAAATATGCATCCAATGTGAGATCCTCTAAGTACATTATGCAAATATTTACATATGTGAAGGAAGAAATAGATATACAATAATTAAATGCAATAGAGATATAATAGAATTGAATAAATAGAAATATAATAATTGTAGGAAGCTTCAATATCCATTTTCAATAATGGATAGACCATCCAAGAAGAAAACATTGGACTCAAACTCTATTTTAGAACAAATGGACCTAACAGGTCTGTGTGTGTGTGTGTGTGTGTAGAACATTCCACTCAACAGCAATGGAATACACATTCTTTTAAGTGTACACAGGTCATTCTTTTTTTTTTTTAATATTTTATTTATTTGACAGAGACAGAGATCACAAGTATGCAGAGAGGCAGGCAGAGAGAGAGAGGAGGAAGCAGGCTCCCCACTGAGCAGAGAGCCCAATACGGGACTCGATCCCAGGACCCTGAGATCATGACCTGAGCCGAAGGCAGAGGCTCAACCCACTGAGCCACCCAGGCACCCCTACACAGGTCATTCTTAAGGATAGATCGTATATTAGGAAACAGAAAAAGCCTTAGTAAATTTAAGGGTAAAGTCAAATTGAGCATCTTTTCTGACCACAATAAATGAAACTAGAACTTAATTATAATAAGAGAACTGGAAAAGTTAGAAATACGTGGAAATTAAACCACACACTCCAGAACAACCAGTACCTCAAAGAAGAAGCAAAAGGGAAATTAAAAAAATATCTTGAGACAGATGAAAATGGACACACTAAGTACCAAAACTTATGGATTGCAGTAAAAACAGTTTTAAGAGGGAATGCATAGTGATGAATACCTACATTAAGAAAGACCTCAAATCAATAACCCAACTTTCCACCTCAAGGAATTGGAAAAAGAATAAGACCAAAGATAGCTGAAGGAAGAAAATAACAAATTTCAGAGCAGCAATAAATGAAATAGAGATCAATAAAACAATAGTAAAGATCAAGAAAATGCTGTTTTTTAAAAAGATAAATAAAATTTACAAATCTTTAGCTAGACTAAGAAAAAAAAGACTAAAATAAAATTAGAAATGGAATAGGAGGCAATGCAACTGATACCACATAAATAATATTCATAAGAGATTTCTGTAAACAAATGGAACAACCTAAATAAATGGATAAATTCCTAAAACATACAACATATGAAGACTGAGTAATAAAAATAGAAAATTTATACAAACCAATAATAAGTAAGATGATTGAATCAGTAGTCAAAAATCTCCCCACAATTTTCACTTTTGTTTCCTTTGCCTTTGGAGACATGTTTTGAAACAAGTTGCTGTGGCCAATGTCAAAGAGGTTACTGCCTGTGTTCTCCTCTAGGATTCTGATGGATTCCTGCCTCATGTTGAGGTCTTTCATCCATTTTGAATTCATCTTTGTGTATGGTATAAGAGAATGATTGAGTTTCATTTTTCTGTACATAGCTGTCCAATTTTCCCAGCACCATTTATTGAAGAGACTGTCTTTTTTCCACTGGATATTTTTTCCTGCTTTGTCAAAGATTAGTTGACCATAGAGTTGAGGGTCCATATTGGGCTCTCTATTCTGTTCCATGGGTCTCTCTGTCTGTTTTTGTCCCAGTACCATGCTGTCTTGGTGATCACAGCTTTGTAGTAAAACTTCAAATCAGGCAATGTGATGCCCCCAGCTTTGTTTTTCTTTTTCAACATTTCCTTGGCAATTCAGGGTCTTTTCTGGTTCCATACAAATATTAGGATTGTTTGTTCCAGCACTTTGAAAACTACCAGTGGAATTTTGATCACATGACATTGAAAGTATAGATTGCTCTGAGAAATATAGACATTTTAACAATGTTTATTCTTCCAATCCATGAGCATGGAATGTTTTCACATCTTTTTGTGTCTTCTTCAATTTCTTTCATGAGTGTTCTGTTGTTCCTCAAGTACAGATCCTTTACCTCTTTGGTTAGGTTTATTCTAACGTATCTTATGGTTCTTGGCGCAATAGTAAATGGAATCAATGATATAATTTCCCTTTTTTTAAATTTTATTTTTATTTGACAGACAGAGATCACAAGTAGGCAGAGAGGCAGGTAGAGAGAGAGTGGGGGAAGCAGGCTTCCCTCCGAGCGGAGAGCCTGACGCGGGGTTCATCCCAGGATCCTGGGATCATGACCTGAGCTGAAGGCAGAGGGTTAACCCACTGAGATACCCAGGTGCCCCTCTAATTTCCCTTTCTATATTTTCATTGTTCGTATATAAAAAAGCCACTGATTTCTGTGCATTGATTTTGTATCCTGCCACATTACTGAATTGCTGTATGAGTTCTAGTAGTTTGGGGGTGCAGTCTTTTGGGTTTTCCATATACAGTATCCTGTCATCTGTGAGGAGAGAGTTTGACTTCTTTGCCAATTTGAATACTTTTTCTTTTTGTTGTCTGATTGCTGTTGCTAGGACTTCTAGTACTATGTTGAACAACAGAGGCAAGAGTGGGCATCCTTTTCGTGTTCCTGATCTCAGTGGGAAGGCTGTCAGTTTTTCCCCCATTGAGAATGGTATTTGCTGTAGGTTTTTCATAGATATATTTTATGAAGTTGAGGAATGTTCCCTCTGTCCCTATACTTTGAAGAGTTTTAATTAGGAACAGATGCTGTATTTTGTCAAATGCTTTTTCTGCATCCATTGAGAAGACCATGTGGTTCTCTCTTCTCTCACTGATTTGTTCTATCACATTAATTGATTTGTGAATGTTGAACCACCCTTGCATCCCAGGAATAAGTCCCACCTGGTCATGGTGCATAATCTTTTTTTTTTAATATTTTATTTAATCACTTGACAGACAGAGATCACAAGTAGGCAGAGAGGCAGGCAAAGAGGGAGAGAGGAGGAAGCAGGCTTGCTGCTGAGCAGAGAGCCCAATGCGGGGCTCGATCCCAGGACCCTGAGATCATGACCTGAGCTGAAGCCAGAGGCTTTAAACCACCGAGCCACCCAGGCGCCCCTAATCTTTTTAATGTACGGTTGGATCCTATTAGCTAGAATCTTGTTGAGAATCTTGGCATCCATATTTATCAGGGTATTGGTCTGAACTTCAGCAATATAAAAAGCTTCTGCACAGCAGAAGAAACAGTCAACAAAGCAAAGAGGCAACCCACAGAATGGGAGAAGATATTCACAAATGACACTACAGACAAAGGGCTAATATCTAAGATCTATAAAGAACTCCTCAAACTCAGCACCCATAAAACAGATAATCACATCAGAAAATGGGCAGAAGACATGAACAGATACTTCTCCAAAGAGGACATACAAATGGCTAACAGACACATGAAAAAATATTCATCATCATTAGCCATCAGGGAGATTCAAATCAAAACCACATTGAGATACAACCTTACACCAGTTAGAATGGCCAAAATTAACAAGACAGTAAACAACATGTGTTGGAGAGGATGTGGAGAAAGGGGAACCCTCCTACACTGTTGGTGGGAATGCAAGTTGGCACAGCCACTTTGGAAAACAGTGTGGAGATTCCTCAAGAAATTAAAAATAGAGCTACCCTGTGAGCCTGCAATTGCACTACTGGGTATTTACCCTAAAAATACAAATGTAGTGAAAAGAAGGGCCATCTGTACCCCAATGTTCATAGCAGCAATGGCCACAGTCACCAAACTGTGGAAAGAGCCAAGATGCCCTTCAACAGATGAATGGATAAAGAATATATGGCCCATATATACAATGTAATATTACACAGCCATCAGAAAGGATGAATACCTAACTTTTGTATCAACATGGATGGGAATGGAGGAGACTATACTGAGTGAAATAAGTCAAGCAAAGAAAGTCAGTTATCATATAGTTTCACTTACTTGTGGAACATAAGGAATAACATGGAAGACATTAGGAGAAGAAAAGGAAAAGTGAATTGGGGGAAATTGAAGGAGGAGATGAAGCATGAGAGACTGTGGACTCTGAGAAACAAACTGAGGGTTTGGGGGGTCGGAGGGATGGGTGAGGCTGGTGGTGGGTATTAAGGAGGGCACGTATTGCATGGAGCAATGGGTATGGTGCATAATCAATGACTCTAGGAACACTGAAAAAAAAAAATCTCCCTAGAGACAAAAAACTCAGAACCAGGTAGTTTCACTGGTTGATTCTACCAAACATTTAAAGAATTATGTCAATTCTTCTCACAGTCTTCCAAAGGAAAAAAAAATTTGGAGAGAGGGGAATACTCTCAAACTCATTTTATGAGGCTAACATTCCTCTGATATCAAAGCTACTACAGAGGAAAAAAAAAACCTACAGATCAGTATCTCTGATGAACATACATGCAGAAATTCTCAATAAAATACAAGCAAACCAAATTTAGCAATTCATAAAAGGATCATACACAAGAAGTGAAATTTATCCCTGGGATGCAAGGATGATTTATAAGCTTTTATAAAAGATAAAGAAATATATATGGTCATCTCAATAGATGGAGAAAAAACACTTAAAGTACAACACTGTTTTACGATTACAGACTCTCATCTAATTGGGTATAGAAGAAACATACCTCATGTAATAAAGGCCATACATGTCAAGCCCATAGATACATCATAGCCAATGGTGAAAGACTGAAGGTTTTTCCTCTGTGATCAGGAAGAAGATAAGGGTGTCCACTCTCACTACTCCTATTCAACATAGACCTGGAAGTTCTAGCCAGAGCAGTTACACAAGAAAAAGAAATAAACACATGCAATTCAATAGCAAACAGTCTGATTAAAAAACAAACAGAGGACCTGAATAAACATTCTTCCAAAGAAGACCTATAGATGGTCAAGAGTTATGTGAAAAGATGCTCAACATCTCATATCGTTGGGGGTATTCAAATCAAAACCACAATGAGATATCACCTTATACCTGTTGGAATGGCTATCATAAAAAAAGGTAAAATAAATCTTTGGAAGGATGTGAAAAGGAAATCCTTGTGTACCATTGGTGGGAATGTAAATTATTGAAACCACTATGAAAAACAGTCATATTTCATAAAAAAATTAAAAAATGAAACTATGACCCAACAATCTCACTTCTGGGTATATATTGAAATAAATGAAATCCCTATCTTGAAGAGATATCTGCAATCCCATCTTCATTGCAGCATTACTTACAATAGCTAAGACATGGAAATGACCTAAGTGTCCATCAACAAATGAATTCATAAAGAAAAAGTGAAAAATTATATATATGTCTGAATATATATACATATGTATGTATGTACATGGATATGAATATCATTCAGCCATTGAATAGAAGGAAATCTTGTCATTTGTGACAACATGGAGGGATCTTGAAGGCATTAATCTAAATGTAATAAGTCAGTCAAAGAAAAATACTGTATGATCATATATGTGGAATCTAAAAAAGCTGAATTCATAGAAAAAGAGAGTAGATCAGTGATTTCCAGGGGTTGGAGAAAATGGAGACATGTTGGTCAAAGTGCACAGACTTGTAGTTAAAAGATGAGTAAGTTCTAGGGCTCTAATAAACATCATGATGACTACAGTTAATAATACTATATTATTCACTTAAAAGTCCCTAAATGAAGTTAAATTTTTTCACTACACAAAAAGGTAATTCTATGAAGGGATGGATATAGTAATTAGCCTTATTATCACTTCATAATATATGTGTGTATCAAATCATCACATTTTATACCTTAAACTTACAGAATGTTATATGTCAATTACATATCAGCAAAGATGGAAAATATTTAAAAATTTTGCCACAAAAATCATCATTTATGGATGCAAAAGTAGCAAATATATAAAGACATGAATGGAAATATTAACCAAAATAACATAGTGATTTCTCAAGAGGCCAAGGAAGAGATGAATGGGATATATGTAAAGTTACAGGGAGCTATTCAACCATATATATATAATGTTTCATTTCTCATGCTTGATATATTAGTGTATATTATAATGCTTGTTAGGCCTTTTGGATTTCTGATACACTTTATAAGATACACATTCAGTTCTTTTTTACCTTCTAAATTTCTCATTTATTAGACTAAGTACCATTTAGCTTGATTTTTCTTGTTTTTAGCTTGATTTTTCTTTAATTTCTCATTGGCTCATAATAGCTTTAATCTTCATTTTAAAATCTTTTTAAAAATTAGCTGCCCATCAACATTATACTGACCATCCACTCTGTGTGCGGTACCATACCCACTATTAGAAAGGCAAAATAAAAAAGAATAGCAACCCTGCTCTTGGGATCTAGCAATTCAGTGAAGAAGATCAGCATGTGAATAATTATAGCATAAAAAGCAGTGTTATATAAAAGGAACTAATGAAGTGGCTCGTGAAGTTTGAGTACCAGTATTTATCATTCTAGATACAGGGAACGATATATATAAAGATGAAGTTGTGGACAAAGTATTGTTTCAAAATTTTGGATTTTCTAAAGTCTATCCGAAGTCTGATTGTCTTAAGGAAGATAATACTGCTTTTCTCAGCTCTGACAAGCTATTGTTATAATTCTGCTTATTATTCTCATTCCGTAGAATTTGCTTTCTAGACATTGTCACCTATTGCTCAGTTTATTTTAATTATGGAATTTAGGTAAATTCTTCCTAGTTTCCAACAGAAACAATAATTAACTACACTGGGAATAGTAATCTTAAGTGGTTCACAAATGAGCATATCCAAAACAATGCCCCTGTGCTGCAAATCTTATCCATCCAATTTATAGTGCTGACTTCTGGGAAATAAAAACTGTTGTTTCTATATTGGAAAAAGAAGTAGTTTGTAATTTAAGAAGGATACAAAGAGAGGAAGAGAAAAAGAGCATTTTGGTCGGGTTTAGGGCTTGAATAACTGGCTTTCTTTAGTGTTGGGTTTACCAGGACAAAATGTGACAAAGTGGGATTGCTGCTCTAACAGAAGCTCAAGCTCTTCCAGCTCTGCTGGAAGAACACAAAGAGGCTGGTGAATTTCCAGGGTTCGGGAATTGGGAAAAGCATCATGTAGGAGGTTTATTTGATCTGGGTCTTAGCAACTGGAAGGATTTGAAGTGGACAGAAAGAGAGAATATTGTAAATAAATGGAACAAGTCACAAGCAAAAATGACATAGTGACTGTTTAGAGATTAAAAGTTAGATCATAAAGAATTCTTGGTTATTGACTTTAATCCTAATTAATTATCAATTAATAGCTTGATGGAAGGGTGCCTGGGGGCACTCAGTCGCTTAAGCTTCAGACTTGATTTCTGCTCAAGTCAAGATCTCAAGGTTGTGAGATCAAGCATAGCATCAGGCTTTCTCCTGCTCCGAGCGGACCCTGCTTTTCTCTGTCTCCCTCTCCCTTGCTCCTACCCTACTTGTGCTCTCTCTCTCTCTCTCTCTCAAATAAATAAATACATCCTTAAAAGAGTGCTTTGCTTGGGGGAGTGCCTACTATGAGCAAATCATCATGCTTAAGAGATTATATCCTCAAAGAATTTAGAAGTTCAAGGGATGAAATAAAGGCACATAAATATAAATCTAAAATTAAAGACAGTATGTATTTGAAATTAAGAAGTACATTCAGGTATTAGATGTACAAAGATAGCTGAATCTCACCTTAGCACAAAATAAACACAGGACACATTTGTGAGAAACACCCTTCCAACAAGAATCCCAAGTTACCTTTACTTGCATATTCATTCTTCCTCACTCCTAGAAATATCTGCCATGTGAGTCTACGGCCATACCACCCTGAACACGCTGGATCTCATCTGATCTCGGAAGCTAAGCAGGGTCGGGCCTGCTTAGTACTTGGATGGGAGAAATATCTGCGATGTGAAGTATGTTTGGAATGCCTAATTATCATTCTTGGTACGTGATTTTGGGAAAACAAATGTTTAGCAGAATATAACATGAGAAAGTATTCTAGCAATACTGGCATTTTGAATGGAATCTTCCAACATTGGCAAAAACCCCATCTTCTGAGCGTGTCCTTCTTCCCATTCAAAGAATCTAAAATTGTACAGAATTTCTGTTCCAGATTCCAGGGTCCCCTTCTGCCTTTTCAGCCTTTTCCAGGTTTTCCAAACTTTTGGGGGACCTATGGATTCTTCTACTACCACTGACAAATTCTTAGCTAGGTTGTGCTGTATTGACCTGCATTCAGACTCATATCTTAGTGCAAAAGAGAGGAAATTGAGCATTAATATAATATTAACATCTTCCTCCTTTTTGTTTCCTTTCTGATATAGTATTTGAATCCATCTACTCTGAGTAAGAAGAGTAAGTTCTGTTCTCTATAATTTGAGCAGCTATCTCTCGAATAGGTTCCTTGCTCATTCTTCCTCCTCTTTACTTCTTTCTTTCCCCTCAACACACACACACACACACACACACACACCCTTACCAGATTCCAAATCATCTTCTTGAAGTTCCCTGGCATTCTACTTCCTCACATGTGTGATTTAAAAAGAACTGGCTGCATCATTTGCAGTATGCAGTGGAAAATGAAGATATGAAACCCCTTGTTTCACATGCAAGAAAAGAAAAAGGCTTTTCCTTTCTACTGTGGTCTCTCTGGACCTGTCATGTTGGGTTTTTGGTTTGGGTTTGGGTTTTGATTTGCTTTTTTTGTTTTGCTGTTATTTAATGTCATGCTTCCTCAGCTCCAGCTGTACTCACAAATAAATGCAGATCCTGTCCTAGGACGTGAGGTGCATGGGTGTGTACACACAACCCAGCCAGCCCTTACTGCATATGTACCCAGGTTGTAGCCAGAGATGAAGGAAAGATGTAGTCTCTGGCCTGGAGAAGTTGAAGAAGTGGGGCAGGGGGCAGGACAGATTGGTCCCAGGAGGTGGCAGGAGGCAGGAGTTGCACCTGAGCTGAATCTCTAAGCTCTCAGTGAATTCTCTATCAGCCCATCAGATTTCACTTACAAAATATGATAAAGCTATTTAAAAATATTTGAATATTTTAAATTGTTACTAATTTGAAGGCAGCAACTGCAAAGCATTAAACCCTAAGAGGAGGGAGCTCTGTGCATTTGCACTGGTCACAGGCCCATGTGTTAGGAGTGAGGCCCATCGTGGTTTAGTGTTGCCATACTGTTGTTTTTGAGCTTTTTTTTTTTTGACAATTTCTGTGGACTCAAGAATGTAAGACAGGAAGAAAAGAACTCTATATACTTTGATGAGGTTGGGGGGTAGGGTGGGAAATACAGGCTGAAAAAGAAGGGTTCTTCCTCTAAGGAATAGAGCAGATGAAATAATGCTGCTAGAAATATAATAAACTCCTGGAGGTTTCCTTGGAACTCTTGGTATTTAAGTCTTTTAATGAAATTTTATGTTGACTTTGGAAGTAACAACTACCCCTCATCAGCCTCCAAGATATCATTGAGCAATTTTATGTACTTTTCTTTCCTAAAAGAAATGTGCAACTTAAGCTTGTTAAAAATACTGTATCTAATTAGGTTGAACCATATAAAATCATGGATATTCAATCATATCTGGCCTACAAAAACAGCATTTTTATATGTTTCCACCAAATATTACTTGGCCAAGGTTCCTTTCCTCTTTAATAAATATGAACAAATAGTATGTCTCACTTTTCATTTTCTTCAGTACAACTTCAGCTGTTAGGTAATTTTGCGATATTATATCGATTTTTAACAAAAGTATTTCAGCATTTTCCTGAACACATTAGTGTTTCTATGAAGTTTAAAGGGATGCCCTTTACTAACATTAGAAAATTGATCTGAACTGATAACCTAGAAAGTACACCAAAGGCAGAAGCCAACATGTTTGCCTTGATGGAAACCAGAAGATAAGACACTGCCTTAGTTCTTGGGAGAGTCCTTCCACTGAGCATTGCTTTTTATGTGTATCTTTTAAGAAACAGGCAGGTCTGTGGGAGTAAATCTATTTCTTCTACTTGTCTTTACTTCTCTTATTTTAGAATTGGTTTGTTATGTGTTTGGAAGTGAACTGGGAGACATTTTCTTTAATTATCCATCTTTTTTCGTAGCTTGATAACACGCAGTAGGTAAAAAGAAATCTAACATAGTCATTGACTTTTTCAGTTAGAAAAATTTTAATTTTACCTGATACTTTAGGCTGGGCTCAGAGACTAACAAGGAGAAGTCCCTCCAAAATATAAGTGATGAAGAAGGGGACAGCAAAAAACTATAAGACCCACACATTTTCAAATTTTCTATTTGTACGACTGAGTTTCTTCACTTGATTCAATTTCTGGCATATTTGGATTGTAAACTTCTTATTGTTCAGATATTTATGGAATAAGTTGTCATTAGCTATAAAATGCTTTACTTTGTAAAAAAGCAAATACTGTTTTTGAAATCAGTAACTCAAGAACATAATAAAAATGATAGAAGTATATTGTCATGTTATAGCCTAATGTCACAGGCTTGACAACTAGCAAAAAATGTACTTAGAAAAACTGGCAACACTAGTATTAAAATCAAACTTTCATGTAGTGCTTTCTTTCTGAAAAAAATTGTAAGATCAAAGAAAACCAAGATATTTAAATTTCATTTTTTTTCCAGAAGTGGCTTGCCAAATTTATTTTCTGGAAAATAAAGTTATTATGAAATTACTGAAACCCAAATCTTAACAAATAAAGTCACAATATAATTACTGTTGTATGACTTAGGAGACTCACTGATGAAATTTTACTTCAGACATTAAGGAGGTTAGTCCTGGAGTGCCTCTGGCCTATATTATGGCATCACTTGTCAAACTTTCTTTTTAAGCGCAGAAGCAGAATTGTTATTCCTGTATGTTGACTGCAGACTCTGCCTTAGTTTGGGGACTATTAACATCTATCAGGATCAACTGTACATATTAGAACTAAGAAAAATTTACTTGACAATTTTAATGGCTGCGAAAAAGCAATTACAGAGTCACAGAGAAAAAAGAGGAAAAAATGCCAAGGCACACCAAAGAACCAGAGGAGGAATTTTTCTTTCTTTCTTTCTTTCTTTTTTTTTTTTTACTAACTCCTATCATTCTCCCTATTTTTAGTCCCAGCTGCATTTTTTTTTCTAGTCCTTTTTTACAGAGTTAAAGCATGTTTCTCAGTGCCTCTGCCTTTGTGTTCTGTTGAAAGCATGCATATATGATACAGGCACATGGCCTTGGAGCTGTGGGCCACTGGGAACACATGGCAATCAGTGCAGTCTGACGCAGCCAACAATGGGGACGAGACTTCGCTTTAAACAGCACAGCAAAGAGCATGAAGGCAATCTCCTAACAGGTGATGTTTGTCAGGCCAGGAGAGCAGTATTGCTTCCTCTTCTGCTCTGCCCAGAACCTTCAAATTGCAAATAAGAGAATTACGCCTTTGGCCAGTGGAGTCATTTCTGAGTCTTTTCTATTCTTTTCCAGAGCAGTTCCACCCAACAAATCCCTTATAAACCTAGAGGTCTTGTTTAGAGTAAATAGGTCTAGAGAAGGTAACCACGAAAGCTTTATAAAAGTTCAGCCAAACAACTTGTAAATAGGTGTGGCAAAGCATTTGGGCAGACTTAATCAATTTTCCTTTAAATAAAGCAAAAAGCTATGTAATTCTTATTGCTATTGGGTAAATAGTTGCCAGTTACCCCCAAGACATTAAGTGTTCACTTATTTTTCCTTCTTCTCCTGCCTCCTGTTGTATTTGTTTTATAAAGCAAGAAAATGGGTGAAAATGCTCATTGTCCCAAAGGTTGCTCGTGGAGAGATGGTGGAGAAAGGGGCTGTCTAGGAACCGTGCAGTTGATTGCCAAACCAAAACAACCTGTTTATGAAAACAATTCTATAATCTCAGCATCTATTTAGAATGCAGGAGCCATCTTCTCAGGGAGAAGAAATGCTCAAAGAAGAAAAAAAAAAAAGAAGAAAGGAAGAAAAGAAACAGAGATTTTACTTTTAGCTCATCTTCAGATTTGCAAGGGACAATAAGCGAGATTCATTAGGCCATTTGTTTCTGTCATCTGCCATGATTCAAAATGAAATACTAAATGTTTCATGGACTCAGAAAAAGAGTAGAATTTGTCTTTGTGTTGGCTGTGCAAAGGCGGTGTGGCTTACAGCCCCCACACACGAGGCCTGATGGATGAAAGGGGGAAGGGTGGTGCCATCTGAATGATGATGGGCTAATATCATCACCCTCTTGTCAGCTGTAATAGGCTTTTCCTCACAGAAATAATTCATAAAACCGCTACATTATATTCTATCCCTGACAGGCCCTATCTATCCTCCAACCCAGCAGGCTCACAACTAATAAGAAAATATGTGGTTCAGGAACCCTGAAAAATTAAACAGGTAGTTTATGAACAATTTGTTTCATGGGGATGTTTATTATGTTTATTAAATATTGAGCCTTTAATGTTTTCCCAGTGCAGATGATATCATAAAAATGCTGACTTAAGCCTCGGATGTATTCTTAGAAAATGACATTTTACACCACTACTAGTACATAGTAAATAACTAAATTATAGCAGCTTCTGTGTCTGTATAGAGACAGGATGTAGAAAATGTAATTTATAATGTATCTTTACGTACATGTGTATGTGAGATGCGTCCTTGTGTATCCTTGTGTATCACATTCAAGCCTTCATTGTAGGCTTAGGTTTAAAAGTAAGTTAGGATATACCATTATTTTAGTGCTTGTCTTGGGGAAGGTCAGCCGGAGGTTTGCTTTATTGCTTGCACTAAAGGAGAAACCTTGAGTTCAGTGTTTGAGGCATCAAGAGTACACATACTCTGGGCACTAATAATAAACTTAATCAGGAGTGTTACTTTGTAAGTACAATTTTTATAGAAATCTGTTATCTGGGTTTTCTCTGGAGACCAATGTCTGTGAGCATAGGAGGGTAAAATGGCTCCTAGTAATGCGATGTTCTTTATTTGAAAAGTATCAAATTAGATACAGAAACTGTTCTGCAGAGAGCCAGCAGAGAAAGTGCATGAAGCATGTTCTTCCCCTGCTCATACCTTGCGCATTACTAGCTTGGCTGTCATAATATATTTAATCAGTGTGACAGTAAATGATCTTTTGCTGTAGACAAGCAAGTGGAAGATTATCTGCATCTTACAGGGTTAATGGCCCTTTCATAATAAACAATACCCACAGTATGAAAATAAGGCAATAATTCACGTACATATTTCAGAAAGCACATGCCCAAGGTGATTTACAAAGGAAGTAGGATCAAACCTGTGGTTAAATGCTATAGCATTCCAGGCCACAGCTTTACTGATCTCAGAAGGACATCTTAATTTACTGTACATTCCCACAGAGAAGCATACACATGGGCATTTTGTAATGAATACATCCTCATAGGGTTTTGCCGAGGGTATAGGTTCATGTAATGTGAAAATTCAGATGAAATAGAAAATACCAGCATGAAGAGGTTAAATGTAGAATCTGTTTGAAGAGTGGTTATCAGTATATCAGTTTTGTGCTAGGGGAGTTCTTTAGGGGCCACTCATCGACCTTTATTTTCTATGACTTTCATAAATATCCAAAATGATGGACTGGAGAGAAACTCACCCCAAGCTTGAAGAGGACCCTGAAAGCTAGCATCCAAATTAAGGGTAACTTTTGCAGTTTGAGAGGTGTGGTCAGAGGTGAGCAGAAGAGGCTTCGGAAAGCGGAGGTCCTCTCGAGTAAGAAAGCTAAGCTCACACAGTTGAGATGGGGGATGTCAGAATCTCTGCCAGCATGGCAAAAAACTTTCTTTGTGGATAATAAGCCAGTTGATGACAAAACAGAACAAGGATCTAAAAATCAGGCAAAATACTGCAATTATTAAAATAGTCTGGCTCATTAAAAAAAATAAAAATAAAAAATAAAATAGTCTGCTTCAGGGAATAGAAAACAATTGCATTCTGTACTGCTCAGTTTCTGAGTTGTTTGCAGTCTAGCTTCTGCAAAGGAAGAGTGGTGTGGAGAACCTGGATGGAAAGATTAAGGGGTTGAGGGATGTTAGCATGCATCACAGAATGGTGAGGTTGAATAACAATCTTATCTCTAATGGTTTCTTATGTAGAGATGGGAAACAAACTGTTTTCCTTCTTCCCCAGTAAACTGGTCCAGCAGGATGAATTGAGATTAAATGTTTTTGGTTTTGTGTGTGTGTGAGTGTGTGTGTGTGTGTTTTAAATAATGGGATTGTTAGGTAGCAAAAGAGGTGTACTCTGTTGCTGAGATTTGAAAAATAGATGTGATCTCTATTTGTTAGGAATAGGCTAGAAGCAGCCTGTCCTTAAGAGGAGGCTGGGTTTTAGCCCTCACGGGGTTCCTTCTTGCTTTAAGAATCTGTGCATAAGCCTGATGGAAGGTATTAAGGAGGGCACATATTGCATGGAGTACTGGGTGTGGTGCATAAACAATGAATTTTGGAACACACACACAAAAATTAAATTAAAGAAAAAAAAGAAAATCTGTGCATGTATGCATGACTGAGTCTCTATCCCTGTACACAGTTTCTGACGTTTCCATTGAGAGTGTACATTAACAATTATCTGGCCAAACTGGAGCTTCTTTTGAAGTTTAATTCTACACAATAGAAACTCTAACTCTCCTTTCCCAAATACCTTTTCCAAACGCTGGGTGCTGTGCTAATAAAGTTGAAATTTATGCATTTACACTCAACCCCTTTGGAATATTATATCCTGGTGTAGGTTTCCTGAGGTGAGGTTGCTACTTCTGGAGCTGATGTCCACTGAAAGGCAGTGGTCAGTTTTTGCTGGGATGTGGGCGGTGGGAGGGGTAAAGTCACCCTTCCTATGTTGCCTGTAGCTGCCCGTGCAATCACAATTTGTTTATGATGCCAAGAACCTGAATACTCCTCTGCACATGAGACAGACAAAATGGACGGTGGCTTGTGGAGAGGAAAAATTTACTCTGGGTCATTAAAGAACCATGAACATCCTAAACAGCACACGGCTATGTTTGGTCTCTGGGGCTCATGTTGTGCTACCAATTTCAGACATCCCCCTTTTAGAGGAAGCCAGTTGGTGGCAATTAATTACCCCTGGATAGCACATACAGCTGCAGCCTATGTATGGAAACAGAAGAGAAATTAGATTTAATTGGCCTTAGCACAATCAGGAATGTGGCATTTATTTAATTATGACTTGTTGGGAATGGAGCCTTGATTAGTGTTTTATTGCAATTTTAATATTAATAATATAATTAATAACATACCACATATAAAAATGAAATAAGCTTCTTGGATGTTACATTAAGGTACTATGGGTTATTTTTAGAAATGCATGAAGTGTGTTCTTTTGACAATCAAAAAATTCTCAATTATATAAAAAATGAAGGGTCTCTTACCCTTGAGTGTCAGTCACATTGATTATTTCAAAGTTTTCCTTTATCAAGCCAGGTCCTGACGCATCTTCAGCAGAGCTTATATTAGTGGGTGAAATGATTCATTGAAACCCAATTTATTTTCTATTTTGGTCTACTTTTTGGCTTTGAAGTTAAAATATCTGTCATTAAGTGCCCTTGCATCTCTTAGTTGGTAATAACTGGGATTTCTTAAAAGAAAAAAGAAAAAAAAATGGTGTTTGAACAAAAGTACAGAAAATAAAACATTCTAACTATATGGAGATTTTAAAATTGTCATAATTCTCAAATAGTGCTTTAGCTTTTATGGAAATATTTGCCTAGGAAAATATCTTCTGTCATGTTAATAAAATAATTGCACTTAGACTCTGATTATTTACATAGTATTTTCCCCAGTTGATGTGTCTTAAATAAAAACATTAAAAGTAAGCCTCTAGAGTCCTTTGCCCTATGGTTTTGTAGGATGAACATTTGCTCCTAATTCAAGGAAATATACTGCATTGTAATCTGCACTTAAACAGTCTCCCTGATAGGAATGTCCCCCCAAATGCCACACAGACTAAACAAAATGAGCACTTCTGACTGCCATGCTGTATTAAAAAAATCTGTCTTATATTCCACACATACCAGGCAATCTTTCTGCACAGTTTCACACAAAAGCAGCAGGATTAGAAGCGCTTTGCAGTTGCATCAAACATTGGTAAATGAAGGAAAAGCAACACCCCGCGGTCCTGCAGATGTTTATAAAGCTGCAGCGGCTGTGTGTCCAGGGAGTGAAGAGGCATCGTCTCGCCACACTCGCGATGGTCACAGAGACCCACTTGCAGTGTAGAGAACACTGTTTATTCTTCATGCCTCCATCTCTGCCAATGAGAGGCTGAAATTTTATACCCCGGAGTTAAGTGGAGAGAAAGGATATCTAGCTCAGAGGGTAAGCAAAGAAGCTAGAAAGCAACCATCAGTTCACAGTGTCAGGGCTTGGAGCAACGGTTACAGAAGACAGGTTTTCTACTTTCCTTGAATTGTTTTTTCATCGTATGAAAAAATATTAATGAAAAATGCAGAGGAGGGACACCTGGGTGGCTCAGTTGGTTAAGCGGCTGCCTTTTCAGGTCATGATCCCAGCGTCCTGGGATTGAGTCCCACATCGGGCTCCTTGCTCGGCAGGGAGCCTGCTTCTCCCTCTGCCTCTGCCTGCCGCTCTGTCTGCCTGTGCTCGCTCTCTCTCTCTGACAAACAAATAAATTTAAAAAAAGAAAAATGCAGAGGATAATGGACACTTTTTCATTTCATCAAACATTTAGGAAATACCTGCTAGGTGTATATATCCCTGTTCAATATACATATGATGTCAAAATGAAAGATGGGTTTGCCCTTAAAAAATCATGAAAGAACCAGAGAATCAAAGTAATTGTGTGATTGATCTGTGTGGGGCCCCTCTCTAGAGGCAGCATTCAGAAAATCCAATCCAGACTTTGGAGTCAGGAGACCTCACCGTCATCCTTGTTATCCTGGCAGGAATTAACTCTGGGATTTAAGGAAGCTCATCACTTCCTTGTCTCCAACTCAGTTTCCCTATTTGCAAAATAAAGAAGTGAAAGTCCTTAGGTGGTCTGTGAGCCCTCTTCATATCCAATATTCTATTACTTTTATCTATAGGAAAGAGAGGAAGTGATGGGGCTTTAACAAAGAAAAGGAAAAATCCTAAAATCCAGAAATGCTATTTTGTAAGGACAAGTCAATCATCTAGTCAAAGTAGCAGAACAGGAGCTCTTTGCCAAAAAATATGCCCAAGAAAATCAACTCAAAGACCTAACAGGAGGGCAGGAAGTTGGGGGAAACAATTGTTTCCTTTTTTTCTTCTGGAGCAGGGAGATATTTCATAAATACGAGGGAAATCCAGCCCCTATTTCATGTGCTGTGGTCCTCTTAGAAGGAGCTCCACCTGGCTTTGGGGCTTCGTACACACTGCCCTGTGGCCTAAGCCCTTCACAGGGGCTCTGTTAATGCTGAGGAAACACCTCCGCCTCCTTGAATTGACCTTTGCAAGTTAAACAGGAGAATGGGATGTGCACAGTGGGTGAAAGCATAACCTGAAATTATAGCCACCTTTGTTACTTGACACCATGCATCAGAAATAAGTTAAATATTAACATGTACCTGTCCACTTATGTGTGTCTATAGACCTAACCTCTACCTTCCTGTGAAGTTCACTGTTTTTGTTTGATTCGTTGTGGGGCTGTTTTCGAGATCTGCCAGTTGGAAGTAGCCGTGTTTTGTGAAGTTAAATGAACTCGGGTAGGGAAACAGTCCGTGATAGGAGAAATTTTATATAAACACAAGAGGAATGAATTACCTGTTGTTACTTTAAACCGATGACAAGTATCATTATCCAAAGTGGTGTTGGTTTGGTACAGGAGCTGTGTGTGCTCCTCATGTACTTTCTTTACTTTTCTGTGGGGAAAAACAAAAAACAAAAAACAAACCCTCCGACACAATGTCCAATAGCAGCATGTAACTGTCTGTCAACAAAGAATTCCACAATATGAAATCGCTGCTGTAAGAGCTATTGGAGACTGGCAGCAAACAACCCACGCTTGACAGAACACCCAAACCTTTGGTGCCCAAGAAGCCAGTTGAAAAGCAGCAATTTAGGACTCGGATTTTATTTCCTGTTCCTCTAACCCCATCTTCTCATCACTCTTGTACACAATATGTAACTACAGCAAAGACTTCCAATGTGAATAAGGCATCTGGGATTCTCATAGCAATTATACTCAAAACAAAAACATTACACACGTACACACAAGCACACACATACTCATGATCAAGATAATAAAGCCAGGTGAACACAAGTAGGTATCTGTTGGGTATGATTACAAAGGTGATGCATTCAGAATTTCATTGTCAATGTACAGCTTGACACGTCCCTTTTAATGTAACTCATTACCTTTAAAGACAAGTTTTCCAAGGTGTTGAGAATAGAATGGCTCACTGGAGCTGGGATTTCATTCACGGGGAAAGAAGGGCGTACATGGTCACAATGCATGTGGCTGCTTAAGGCTTCTATCTAAAAATATTTCTCTTATGTGAAAAATTGTAAAGATATATTTTAAGCTAAAAATTATATATGTCAGGGGAGCTCTAAGTGCCTTGGTAAGGTACTGCTTTTTGTTGGAGTTTGTTAAAATCTCTTGGAGATAAATCTGGTCTCTTTTTGACGTGTTGGGAAACTGGGGAGTAGGGCAAGAGTAGGAGGTTGAGAAAAGGAAGGAAATCCATATTTTTGGCTCAGGAAGAACTTGTATTCTTTAAAGGTAGTTTCTAGGTGTGATTTTCAGACTGATTTTGTAGATTTGTATTTGGGGGGAAAGGTGGGCTGGAGAAATGAGTGACTTCTATACACACTTGCATATAGTATACAAATGTAACATGTATCCTCCAGCCAGTAACCTCCTTTATAAATAATATGTGCCTCATCTTAAGACTGATTTCCAGTGTTCTACTGCAGGGCTGAATTCAGAGTCTTTTCTTCTTATATATTTGGTTTGTTTATTGGTTAATAACTTTGATTTAAGTTTTGAAACCTAAAAGTAAACCAGAGACTTGATTGAACTTGGGGAAATGTCACTACTTCTGTGATGGAAAAGAAGTGTGTTTAACTGATACAGCCACCCCCTTACCCTGCCAGCCCCAAGTGTTTATCTTATGGAGAGGTTTTTGCTGCCTGAGAATCTGCTCCCTCAGTCCTATGGTTTTCTCTCCCTTTGGTGAGCTATTTTAACTTGTCTCCAGTTGGCCAACAAAACAGCATCACATCCTTGACACCAGAAAGGGAAATAAAATCACCTTAAAAAAATGTTTTAGTGAACAGACATTTCTGCAAAGAAGACATCCAGATGGCCAACAGACACATGAAAAAGTGCTCCACATCACTCGGCATCAGGGAAATACAAATTAATACCACAATGAGATATCACCTCACACCAGTCAGAATGGCTAAAATTAACAAGTCAGGAAATGACAGATGCTGGCGAGGATGTGGAGAAAGGGGAACCCTCCTACA
>PISX010027960.1:0-22241 GCA_004024625.1 Mellivora capensis
AAACCATAAGTGACTCTTAATCTCACAAAACAAACTGAGGGTTGCTGGGGGTCGGGGGTCGGGAAAGGGGGGTGGGGTAATGGACATTGGGGAGGGTATGTGCTATGGTTAGTGCTGTGAAGTGTGTAAACCTGGCGATTCACAGACATGTACCCCTGGGGATAAAAATATGTTTATAAAAAATAAAAATTTTAAAAAATCTTAAAAAAAAATACACACACACACACACACACACACACACACATATATATATATATTGCAAACAGGGGCACCTGGGTGGCTCAGGTTAAGCAGCAGGCTCTTGGTTTTGGCTGAGGTCATGTCCTCAGGTTCCCGGGATCAGCCTGTGTTGGGCTCTGCACTCAGCAGGGAGTCTGCTAGGGATTCTCTCCCTCCCTCGTCCTTTGCCCCTCCCCCCTGCTTGCTCTCCACTCTCAAAGAACTAGATCTTTCTCTTTTTTAAGATTTTATTTATTTATTTCTCAGAGAGAGAGAAAGCACAAGTAGGGGGAGTGGCAGGCAGAGAGAAGCAGACTCCCCACTGAGCAAGAGGCCCCCTACATTACAGTCTTTTTTTTTTTTTTTAAGATTATTTATTTATTTATTTGACAGACAGAGATCACAAGTAGGCAGAGAGGCAGGCAGGGAGAGAGGAGGAAGCAGGCCCCCCCTACTGAGCAGAGAGCCCGACCCCGGCCTCAATCCCAGAACCCTGGGATCATGACCTGAGCCGAAGGCAGAGGCTTTAACCCACTGAGCCACCCAGGCACCCCTACATTACAGTCTTGATGCAGAATTCCTTCTTTGGGAACTCTCAAGTCTCTGTTCTTAAGGTCTTCAACTGATTGGATGAGCCCCATCCACAATATGGAAGACAGTCTGCTTTACTAAAAGTCTGATTTAAATGTTGACTACAGGGGCGCCTGGGGGACTCAGGGGGTTGAAGCCTCTGCCTTCGGCTCAGGTCATGATCCCAGGGTCCTGGGATCGAGCCCCACATCGGGCTCTCTGCTCAGCAGGAAGCCTGCTTCCTCCTCTCTCTCTACCTGCCTCTCTGCCCACTTGTAATCTCTGTCTGTCAAATAAATAAAATATTTTTAAAAAATAAATAAATAAATGTTGACTACATGGGGCGCCTGGGTGGCTCAGTGGGTTAAAGCCTTCGCCTTCGGCTCAGGTCATGATCTCAGGGTCCTAGGATCGAGCTCCGAGTCGGGCTCTCTGCTCAGCGGGGAGACTGCTTCCCCCTCTCTCTCTGCCTGCCTCTCTGCCTACTTGTGATCTCTCTCTCTCTGTCAAAAAATAAATAAATAAATAAATAATAAGTGTTGACTACATCTATAAAATACCTTCCCAGCAACATCCAGACTGGTGTTTGACCAAAGAAATGAGCACCACAGCCTGGCTAAGCTGACACAAAATTAACCATCACCTCAGCACCATAGCAAAAGATGACCAAATGTGAATGAATTATTTCTAAACCAACTACTTTGTATAACAAGTATTTATAACTCTCTTGGTACTAATCTTAAATACAATGAATAATTGTTTAACATACCGACACACATAATTTTTTAAAATCAGCATAAGGCTCTAATAGTAACATATTGGAGAATTTTAAAACAATTTACAGTAACATGATTTCTGTGTATAAATATGTGGACAGTTATACTAGCATTCGGGTGGGTGGTTGCCCTTCTGTACACCCACCATCAATTCAGTGGCTACAAATGCAGATAGTCACAACTGCATTATGTCACAGATTCAAATACCAAGAACAGGCTTTGCCATCAAAGGCACGGCTTTCTGAAATGGTATACAGAAGTTCTGAATAAGACAAATTACTATAGTCTTCCCTCCATTTTATAAAGTTGCATGCTGAGAGAAATCCAAGTACACTAAACCCGCACAAAAAGTACATTTCTGTTTATATGGAAAAGAGAGATTATCGGCTCAGCTAATTTAAAACTGTCTTTTCATTTATTTGAGTATTTATAGAGACATCTGATAGTTGTGCGGGACTTGGGACTTGTGCAGAGACTACCCTGGGCACTGCAAAAAATCTAGCATCCTTGGCCTCCACTCACCAAATGCCAGAGATGCTTCCCGATCACAGTGACAATCAAAACATTTTTACCTGGGGGCAAGGGGTACTACTTCAGCTAAGAACAACAGTGGTGAACAGGAAGCCATCAAAAATATTTCCCCCTAAGTTTTTCTTTGAGCAATTGGGGGAAAAATGCAGGAAATCAAGGAATAATATATACTTCCATTATTTCCAACACCCAGAATTAACATCTCTAACATTCTGTCTTATCTTGAATCTTACTTGTAAAAGAAGTACAAAATTAGAGACCTGTGACATTGTGATAAAAGAAATAGGGGCAGGGGTGCCTGGGTGGCTCAGTGGGTTAAGCCTCTGCCTTCAGCTCAGGTCATGATCTCAGGAATCGAGCTGCTTCCCCCCCTCTCTCTGCCTACTTGTGATCTCTCTGTCAAATAAATAAAAATACTAAAAAAAAAAAAAAAAACACAGGGGCACAAGGCTGGCTCAGTTGGTAGAGCACATGCCTCTTGATCTTGGGGTTGTATGTTAGAGCCCTATGTTGAGGGCAGAGTTTACCTAAAAAACAAAAAAAGCAATATATACATACATACATACATACATACATACATACATACATATTTGGTCATCTTCTCCAGTTATTGGCAGTTTCTAAGACCTCTGTAATCTCCAGAGTGATGTCTGTATTTAATGAGCTGACTTGGTGGGGCCCTAGCAAGTCACAGGATGAAAGCTGATCACCATAGCAACAAGGCCAAGGCATAATTAGAGGAATGGAATTATCCGCCTCACTCTCCTAACCCCCAGGCTGGGAATAGGGGCTGGAGATTGAGCTAACTACCAGTGACCAATGATGTAATCAATTGTTTATGTAACAGGACCTCCAGAAAAACCCTCAACAATGGGGTTGAGAGAGCTTCTGGGTGGAGAACACACTAAGGTGTTGATAGGGCGGTATGCCTTTACCCTGCCTTAGTCATCTATTTGGCTGTTTCTGAGTGGTATCCTTTATAATAAACCAAGGAATAATAAAGTGTTTCTCTAGTTCAGCTTTGTGAGCCATTGTAACAAATTATCAAACCTAAGGAGGTCATGGGAACGGATTTGTAGCCAAGCGGGGCAGAGTGTGGATAACCTGGGGATCTACTACTTGTGACTGGCATCTTAAATGGGAGCCAGTCTTGTGAGACTAAGCCTTTAACCTGTGGAGTCTGTGCTGACTCCAGGTAGCTAAGGGCAGAACTGAATTGTAGGATACTCAGCTGCTGTCTGGAGAGGTGGGAGAATTGTTCTGTGTGGGAAAAATACCTTTGATGTCAGAAGTCTTGTGACTAGAACAAACAGTTGTCATTTAAGTTCCCTTCTACCTCTGCCCTACTTCACTTCACCTCACCCCTAATGTAGCTACTATTGTGGGTTCAGTGTGTCCTTTCAATCTATTTTTTTGTACTTTTACAATTATATATGGTATATAGAGATCTGTATCTCCATCTTCACAACATAGAGGACAGTTGTCCCCATGTGTTAGATACTCTATCACTCAATTTCTCACATACATGCTGATCTGTTTGAGTTTATTGTACTATACCAAGAACCTATTCATCTACTCCTACACTAAATGTCACTACATTTGGATTACTCTAAGCGTCCTACTATGTTATGGTATCTGGTAGGCTAACGCATCTTATTTGTTCCTCTTCAAAACTGTCTTAGTTACTTGTGCTTTTAAAGATTTTTTAAAAGGAAAAAAGTGGTGTCTCCTACAGACACGTGCCCCAGTATGGGAAGGTGAAGAGTCCAAGAAACTCTATTGGAAGAGAAAAGAGAAGATAAGGGGGTGTGGGGATGGGTACCCAAGATATTCTATTCAGGGAGAAAGCACAAATACGGATGGAACAAGAAACAGCATCCAAGCATATAGGCAGTTGATATTACCAGAACAAAAAAGATGATGTAGGGACATAAAATGGGTTGGGTCTTAAGGACCTCATACGCCATATTAAGAAGTCTGGACATGGGACGCCTGGGTGGCTCAGTTGGTTAAGCGGCTGCCTTCGGCTCAGGTCATGATCCCAGCGTCCTGGGATCGAGTCCCGCATTGGGCTCTCTGCTCAGCAGGGAGCCTGCTTCCCTTCCTCTCTGCCTGCCTGTCTGCCTACTTGTGATCTCTCTCTGTCCAATAAATAAATAAAAAAATATTTAAAAAAAAAAAAAAAAGTCTGGACTTGACTCCACAGGTCAAAGATTCTTAACCTATACTCTATGGTTGAGCTTCAGAGGAGAGCAAAAGCAAGAGTGCCATAATCATGTTAGTTCCAAACAGAGGTCTCTGATAGCAATGTGGCAGATAAATCTGATGAGGTCAAGATTTGAATCAAGACCTCTACAAGTCTTTGGCAAAATTATAAGCAAGAAATGATAATGAATGAACTGATTAAGTGGATGTTTAAATGGTAAAAATTAAAAAGATAATTACTTGGGTAGGAGTAGGATATAGAAGTCTAATAAAACTCCCACTATTTCTGACTTGATGATAGCATCATTAACTAAAGGTCCTGGAGACAAGAAGGAATGTGGTTAGTCGTGGACATACCAAGTTAGAGAGGCCTACAGGATATTCAAGTAGATATGTCAAGCAACTGGATATAGCTGAAGCCCAAAAGGCCAATCTGGAAGATACAGATTTGGAAGTCAGAAGCAGGCATTAATAGCCGACATCTACTGAGTGCTTATCATATGCCAAAGAAATACTTAATTTGAATTATCTCACTTAATCTTTAACCTAATCTCTTAAATTAGGAACTGTTATTTTTTAATCCCCATCAGACAGAGGTAAACTGAGGAGTAATTAGCCTACTGCAATATGGCAAGAATGGTAGAGTTGGGATACCAACACTAAGCACTTAACTATTTTCATGTTAAAACCATTGAGTACCTGGAAAAATGTAGGAAAAACATACAGAATGAGAGCAATGGTCTAAGAACAAAACTTTGAAGCACATCAGTGTTTAAAGTGGGCAGAAATTCCCAAAGGAAATCAAAAGGAAAAGTCAAAGGCAGAGGAGGAAACAAGATAGTGGTCCCACCCTGTGGCCCAAGCAGAGCTTCAGTGCAGCGGCTGCCGGGGAAGGACGGGGAAGGACTGCAATCATCAGCGGGTGTGACACGAGAGAGACCACGCTAACCAGGAGTTTCAACACAATGGAGGAGGCGGAAGGAATTTCAAGTCCGTGGAAGTAGCATCACGTAGACTTCTTAAATAACCTTGAGAAGTTTGTTTAGATAGGAGGTGGGGGGGCCTTAAGCAAGTTTGTATACTGAGAAGAATATGAATTAAAGACAACAAATGGAGCAAGGCCTGGGATGGAAAAGGGTAATGAGGGAGGAGGCAAAGATTGCAGTGGAGCTGTTTGAGGGCTCTGCTATGGGCACAGGCTGGAGAGGAAATCAGTTTAGGTCAAGAGAGGGCTGACAGACTGGAAGAAAACAGCAGGAATCAAAAGACCCGAAGTCTGTAAGTTCTAGAGCAGGAAATGAGAATGTAAGAGAGCATCTCGAAATGGAATGACGTTAAAGAAAAGGAGCAGGGAGGGGAGAGGCAGAGGAAGGGAGGGGGAAAAAACCTGATATTACACTTTTTGGAAGTGCACAGGCGAGCTGGGAAGAAAGGCGACCCTACCTACTTTCTGTGTAAGTAAGAAAGCAGAGGCAGTGGAATTCTTGGTTAACACACCAAGAGAGGATGGGAGTACTAGACCTGGTGGTGCAGGAAGGCTGGGTGTTTCTAATCACAGTAGAGAGCTTTCAGGTGAAAGGTTTAGGAGTGAAAGCATGAGAGATGACAAATGTCCAAGGGGACTGTTATCTCTGACGATTACCAAGAATGAGAATGAAGTCACCTAGCAAGCTTCAAGGCTCACAATGGAAGAGTGGCAAGAACAGCTCTCCTCTTAATTGGGTTTTACCTTGAATGCACTGTATTTTTTTTTTTTCAAATCCTCTGCACAACCCTGCAAAAAGACCTGCAGGTAGACTTCCTGTGCTGTGGCACAGGGAGAAATCAACCCTATGCTAATACGACGCCCACTGAGCCTCAGGAGCTGGACTGCATTACTATAGGCTGCCCAACAACCCTTCCCTTTGGGAACTATGCCTCCTCCACTCCCGGCAATTTTGATAGGGCTGTTACACAAGGGCCTCTGCCTTCCTTAACTGAGAGGCATACGTGTGGCCACAAGCTGGCCGGAGTACCTTTACCTGGACACAGTAATTGGTCTAGGAACGGTCACTGACCAAGAGCTATGGTCTTTAGTCTTTTCAGGGGATGTGGACAGATGCTGAAGTCTTTTGTCTGAGATCATGAGCTGACACCACAACTCCTAAAACTGCATACCCCCACTTCACAGGGGCCAAGAGCTCAAAATACAGAAATCCAGTCTGTGACTAGAAAACTGGTAGTCAAGGCCCCACCTCGGCCTTCCGTACCCTATTTAAGTAAACAAAAATACCAAGACACAGACATAGCAAAATATTTAATGTCTGTAGGTGTGCTTGATCCTCCCATTCCCGTCATGATTCCACCGCCTCCCCGAACCAGCAGTACCAGAGAAACAGGGGCACTTTTTCTCAGCAGGATTTGAAAACCATTAAGGCCCTAGTTCTCTCGACTTGAAAAGGATTGCAGGCGAGATCATTCCACAGCATGCCCAGGCCTCTCTGCTCAAGGAGGAAAACCCCCAGTTCTACAGGGCCCCTGAGGTCTTCTGTTCTTCCGCAGCCTGGCGCCGGGCGCTGCGCCGCTGGAAATAGCGGTAGGCTCGGGCACTGCAGAGGTAGCCCCCGTACACAGTGAGGAGCATCATGGAGGCGGAGAAGGTCTTGTAGCCAATGTCAGCTAGCTGCTTAGCAGTTGGCATGTTGTCCCCTACAAAGACAGACTGGATTTAGACCCAAGAGTAAGGCCTCATCTGCCCAGCCCCCTTCTCTGTGTAAGGCCACTCCCCACCTTTTGCACCCTGTTCAGTCTGTCTGTACTCTACTCTGAAGGGCCCCTCCACATACGCAGATACTGTTCAGGAACACTTAAGATTCAGAAAGACAGGGGCGCCTGGGCAGCTCAGTCGGTTAAACGTCTTTCAGCTTTCAGCTCAGGTCGTGATCCCAGAGTCCTGAGATCGAGTGCCGCATCAGGATCCCTGGCTCAGGGCAGTCTGCTTCTCCCTCTCCCTCTGCCATTCCCCTACCGCTTGTGCTCTCTGGCTCCCTCTCTGTCAAATAAACAAACAAAATCTTAAAAACAAAAAAAAAGATTCAGAAAGACAGATAAAGTCTGCATACGAGATACAGACAGAGCTGGAAATAGGTGCATCCGAATGACATTACAGGTAAAACCTGGCCCTCTTTGTTTGTGGAGATAAAGGACTGGTATGAACCACCCAGAAATGTCCTTAACTGACATATGACTATAAGCACGCATCAGTTCTTCTGGCTAGTAGGGAATTAATGGGGGTAGTCAGGGATTAAACATCAGCAGAGAATTACTCTCTCTGGGAGGATCAAGTGGGAACCTTCTACAAGTAACCAATTTGTCTTCCCATGAAAACAGTCTTGTTCATGGTGGCTAAGATCCCATGTTAGCCCTCAAGCATCTGTATAAGTCATAACATACCTGAAATAATGTCAACAGTACATTTTTATCAGTTATACTTAAGCTTCTATGGCATTAATTCTAAGTTCCAAACATAATACCAAAACTTACTGAGCCCCCAGCAAATTGTTTGCAAAAGATAAATTACTTCTCATTTAACTGTTCCCTGGATATTCTGAACTAGGGAAAAAAAAAAAAGATAAAGTTTAGCACGGGACTCTTGCAACCCGAACAAAATACTCTTCAATTTGGAACTATGAATGTGTTCTTAGCCTCCTCACTGTTGAGGGAATTGACATTAAAAGACTGACTGAAATTAGTGAGAATAGGTTTCTTAAAAGTCAAGAATTTGAAGAAGAAAAGCTCAGGATTAGCTGGTTTAAGGGGTTGAGAGTAGGGTGAGACACTTAAGTGCTTCTCAGAGTGAGTCCTACTCGCTACACACTGCCTTTGAGGCAGTCTTTGAGAGTGGAACCCAAGTTGAGCTGAGGGACAGCTTCCTTGAATTATAATCCCCAATGACTATACAGAGTGACAGTAAATGAGGTCAGAGGAAGAAAATCAAACGGCACAGGTTGAGTAAGAGTTGTGTTTGGGTTATCTGAGGTTTGAAAGGACCCAAGCTCTAAGACCGTGAAGAAAACACGCACACACACAGAGCAGGACACTAAGGTGGTAAACACGCTCCCAGCAAAAAGACCTGCAATCTTCAGCATCTTCTTCACTTATTCCTTCTCCACCTATCCCCCACTGCCCTGGCTAGATGCTAACCAGGTATAGGACCACTTCCTCAAGGGGCTGGAGGAAGGAGGCTGGAAGCATTCACCAGCTAACAAAGTGAAAGGATGGTATACCTTGGCTAGGAGAGTGACAGAAGACCTACTAACAGATATAATTTTGGGGTCTAGAACTTCACTTTCGTCTCTCTTCTAATCCAATGAGAGATTTCAATTTTCACATTAACCAAAACTCTCCACAGGCCCTGAACTAAGTAAGGCAGGGCAGTAGAAAAGGAGAGGACAGATGCAGCAGTTATTCTGGAAGTAGAACAAGATTTATTAACGGAATGGATTAGGACACAGCTGAAAGTAGCAAAGGGTAGCAAACCAGGAAACTGTGGATTGGGATACTGTTAATAGGAGTAAGAAACAGGTGTGTGTCACTGTGTGTATGGGGGTAGCACTGGCAGTGAGTGGCAGAAAAGAAGACCGTGAGCTGGGTTTTGGACATGTTAAAATTAAGACACTCAAGCCAACACTCATATGATGATGTCTCTCAGGCAGATGGATACGCACATCTGGACAGATGTTGGAAGAGAGGCTAGGCTACAGATACAAAAGGAGGTAACAAGTGACACCAAAGCAGAGGATAAGACTGGAGAGAGAAGCCAAGGGAAGGCTAATCTGAAGGAAAATAGTGAAAGAGAGTAGATGGGAAATTCCAGAAACATCTGGGGGGCTTTTTTATTCAATTACATCTCCCTTCCTGGTTGAAAATCACTGCTGTATCAAGTCACTGCCACTGATGGTGGTGTGCTATAACCTTCCCACCTGTTGAGCCCGAAGGAAAACTGGGTACCATTACTGCAAGTTAAGTTCCAAGAACACTGGTCAAGTGGGATCATTGGATGGGAACAGGAGACTAGATCACAGGTAAACATTCCTAAGGTAGAATTCAACTTGGCGCACTAAACTGGAACAGGCATTAAGTAAGTGCACATATTCTTTTTTTTACTCTTTAAAGTAGGCTCCACACCCAAGGTGTGGCTCGAACTCAGCACCCAAGATCAAGAGTCGCATGCTCTACCAACTGAGCCCGCCAGGCACCCCAACAAAGCACAGATTCTAGCTCCAGCAGGCCCACAAACCCTGCCACCATCTCCCAAGTTCACGCACTTAGGTATTTTCCAGAGACAGAAATAGATTATTAGAAGGATAACCCCTTCACCTCATAGATAAGAATTCTTGTGATTTTCTGGTTAAGGGAATAGAAGTGATAAGGCAGCAGCTTGAGAAGGCAACAAGATCAAGGAAATTCTAGTATGCCCTCCTTATTGATAAGGAAGATCTGAATATGCTTTAAGAAGAAGAAGCTGGTGGCTAAACAGAGGATAAAAGAAAAGGTGGGTAGGATGGAACAAGATCCAGGATGGCTTGGTAAAGGTGAAATTAGAACCCCAGGTAGAAGTATTTACCTTGGAAATGAAACTTCTGAGGTTAGCAGAACATTCTCATCTGAGCAACATCAATTTTCTTAAAAAAAAAAAAAAAAAAGTGCTCAATGCTGGGTCTGTTATGGAGTGACGAGGTTAAACTGAAGGTTTCAAAATAACAGGAAAACCCACAAGTACAGTATAGAAAATTCCATAGGAGTGCAATCTGCAAAGTTCTGGCTTGGTTCCTTTTTTGCCCCCCTCAAACATGGGGGTACCTCGAGGCTCCCGGTTAGCCTCTGGAAATAATTTCCTTTTTTTTTTTTTTTTTTTTTTTAAAGATTTTATGTATCTGAGACAGACACAGAGAGAGAGCACAAGCAGGGGGAGAGGCAGAGGAGAAGCAGACTCCCGGCTTCACAGGTAGCCCAACTGGGTACTCAATCCCAGGACCTGAAGATCATGACCTGGGCCAAAGGCAGATGCTCACCCGACTGAGCCACCAGGCGCCCCTGGAAATCACGTCCTCAAATGTGTTCCAACCACCTCTGCTTAGATTTACTCATTTATCTGTCTACCTTTTTACTCCTGCTATGAAAGTGACAGAGGGAAAAAAGGCTTCTGTCTCAAAATAGCTAATGTCTGATGGGGAAAAGCCACAGACCCCAAATCCAGTTATTTAACGTAAAAGATGGGCGGTGACCAGACGAGAAGCGAAGTGAGAGCTCAGAGAAAAGGTGGAGGGTGGGGGGTGACTCAAGAAATCAGCAGCAAGCTGGGGGCGGGGGGGGGTGGCTTTAATAGGGTAGACAGGATGTATACCAGTAGGGCAGAGGGAGGGCGAGAGCATTCCGGGAGCTGAACGCGGCAGCACCGGGTGCCCGGGAGAGCCGCACACCAAGGTGCAGCTGTTAGGCAAGGGTCAGAGCTACTGAAGTCGGAGCATGAAGGGCCAAGACCCCGGGTGGGAGGAAAAGTCTGACAGGAACCTACGGCTGTCGGGGGTCCGTAGGGCTGGAAGCGGTGCTGGACGGCGGCTCGCGGTGCGCGAGGCAGGGAACGCGGTAATCTTAAGGGCACTGAAGGCCGGGGCATGGAACCAAGGCCGGCCCAAAACGAGGCGCCTCAGCGGACAAGCAGCCCCTACGGGGCTCTCGCAACGGCGTATCTGGGTGCTGGGTGCTGCTGCTTCCTGGCGTCCAGCCGCGGCCTCGGCCAAGGCCAGCAGCGTCTGGCCGCCTCAGTCAGCTAATTTCCTAGCGCAGCCAGACGCAGCACGCCTGGCCATGTACGCGAGGGTAGCGGCCCGTTCCTGGGGGGCTACTAGTGCAGGAAGCCACCCGTTCTGCCTCCCACCCGTCCCACTTACCCTCTAGGACTCGGCTCCCGACGCGAGAGACGTCAGCACGCGCCCGAACCCGCACAGAGAACGGAGCCCGCGCACGCCGCAGCTCCGCGCGTTGCCGCCTTTGCGCTTCCGGGCCAGTCACCCTTACTACGCATCCTCAGACCAGTCTTCCTCTCGGAGAGGACTGTTGAATTCTGGGGGTTGTAGTCTTTCTCCATGGACAGCCGGTCTTTGGTGACTCCAGCTCCAGCCCCGGAACTTGTAGGATACACAATCACCATAGAAAAGACCGTCTATCTTTCCGACTCAGAGTCAGCCAATCCCCAGCCTGGGCGCAGTGACGCCTCCGGGAGCTGCGTGGATTCTCTCGGGGTCAGCCCTCGGGAGGTGGGCCGCGCGCCCCCTAGAGCCTGCACCTGCCCTCTTCCGCGTGGCCGAACTCAGGTAGGGACAGACCCGCCCGGCACCGCGAGGCCTGGCACCACGAGGCCTGGCTGGCCAAGAAGGCGGCAGGTTTGGTCATGGACCCGGAGTGGGTACGAGGGACGCATCTGTAGCGCTTCTGGACCGTATTGTGAACTCCCCGCTTGCAGGGACCCGCCCGGATGAGGGGGCACCCCTGTGTGGGCACCCCTGCCAGGGGCCCGGAGTGGCTGGGATTATCGAGGAGACATGTCCTTCTTGTCTTCACTTTTCCCTGTGGCATGAATGGAAACATAACACACAGCGATACACCAGGGCACTCGCGCTGCCCCACGCACTGAAGCGCCCTTCCCCAACTCCTTTCTGGAAAAACCACGATTTATTGAGTAGACAAGTAGTAGGCTTGATGGGAAGGCCTTAAGATTGTTAACTGGGAAGTGAACAAAAGTAGGCAAAGGTGTGGGACTCTCTAACAAGGTTACAGCAGCAGCCGAAAGAAAAGAGCTGGCTCTCGGCCCTCACTTTGACCTTCTTGGGGAGGCAGCTCTGGATTCAGTCAGAGCCCGAACCTGCGCCCAGCCAAATCTGGGGTGGCTGGGCCTTCGCTCTCGCAGCCTGATTCAGGCAGCTCTGCCCTTCACTGGTAAGACAGTGAATCCTCAAGGGCTAGGGCTGAGGAGGGGAGCCTGCCTCCCTGATCTGGCAGGGAGTAAGAAAGGGTTAACATAATGCTGGCCAGAGCCACAGTGTGCCAGGTGCTGCCTCATAGGAAGCTGAGATCTGCTGAACATGGCTGAAGCCTGGCAGGCCCACAGGGCCTATTTGTAGCCAGGGGCCCAGGCTGCTGACCTGTGACATTCCCTGGCTGCCAACCCATCCTGGAACAAGGCCAGTTCAAAGCATATTCCCTCCTCCCCTTCCTGTTCTTCCCTCACCACAGTGGGTAGGGTGGTTTTAATTTTTTCCTCCTTGAGTTTCCCAGCTCCTGAGGTACTGATGGAGTCAGTACCTCATGAGAAAGCCTTCAGGTGACAACAGAGAGCTGGCCTTGCTTACTCCTCCCTGCTCACAATCCCTGAGCAGGCTTTGGGCCACTCTCTGGCCCCTGGCCCCTGATGCAGGTGCTGGTTAGCTGCCCTGGCTGCTCTGGGAGCAGCTGAGAAATAGGCACAGGTTCTGGGAGGAAGAAAGGGCTGAAGCCAGGGATGTCCTTGAGAAGAAGCAGGAGGGACCCAACTGACACCTCCCCCAACTAGAGCTTCAGAGAAGGGAGGTGGGGCAAATACAAAGGTCACAGGGAAGCAGAGTGATCTGAGCCTGCTCTGAAAAGGTGTTGCTGTCAGCAGATTAGGTTCCTGCTCTGCCGAAGGTGCTGGCCTGGAGGACGAGAGTCCTCTTGGAAAGGTCATGCATGGAGGGGAGGAGCTGGCAAGAACTAGGAAGTCCCTGGAGAGAATGACAAGCCCTAGGGCCAGAGATGCCAGCATGGCAGCAACTCTGGTGCCAGGGCAGCCTTGGGGTTGGGTGGGGGATGGAGGGGGAGGAATGACCAGAGGTTTCTGAGGACGCAGATGTTGCTAGGAGAAGCTAGGAGGGGGCAGAGAGCTTTGTGTTTTGTTAACAAACACTGAGATCCATTGATGCTGTGTGGGGCCCGGCAGAGGTCAGAGCAAGGGGGTCCCTGAGGCCTGTGTCAGCTCAAAAGCCAGACCCTTCCTTGGCAGCCCTTGCCTCATTCCTCTTGTGGCTGAGGTACTTCTTCAGCCACTTAACTGGGCTTGGGACCGGGACTCCTGGTCTGTGTGAAGCAGCAGTGGGTAGCCCTTGCCTCCCTCTCCCTTCATCCTCTCCCCAGCACACACACCAAAAAAAGCAGGCAGCACTGGGGCTGGAGTCTGTCTCCCCCTCCCAGAAGACAAGGAGAAAGCCCCACATCTGGAAAGGGACAAGGCAACTCCATTTCTGGTGAGAGGTGGTGGCAAGAGACTGTAGGCTGCTTGATGGTTCAGGATCCCCAGGTAGATAGTTGGGCCCCACAGCCTCCTGTCCTCCAGAAGAGGCTGCTCCATGGAGCGTCCCAGAAATCCTGGTGGCCAGGTACCCCAAGCTGTTGACTGTCTCCATTGGGGCAAAGAAGGTGCCTGGCCTGGGCCCCAGCTCTGCTCACAAATGTTCTGGATGATTCTGCAAGCAATGGATGAATTCACCCACTGGTTGCCTCTCATAGCATATCCTGTACACAGCCATGAACAGAGGAAACCTAGAATAGGGAAGGAAAGACCCAGCTCAGCCTTCTGGCATACCCCTACCCCACCTACCCCCACCCACTCCCCATCCACCTTCTAACCCTCCACTCCTCTACTCTCCCACCTTTGAGCTCAGGCAGACTCTGGCTCTCAATTTCCAACTGCTGAGAATTCCAACTTCCTAGTTCTGGGTTTAGGGTAGGTTTTTGATTGCCCTGTTCCCTACCATATTGAACTTGCCTGTATGATTCCGTGGCATGAATTATTTGTTCTAGTTGGGCAAGCCACTTAACCTCTCTACTAAGCCTCAGTATCATCAACTGTAAAATGGGATCCATATAACAGAGTAGTGAAGAAGGGATTATGTATTAATGTGAAGGGGCTCAATAAATGTGTTTCCTTCCTCCCATCCTCTTGCACAGGCTGCTTGCTTTATCTGGAGGCATGCCCCTGACCAGCTGTGAGCTGATCTTCTGAACCTAATTCATATTCTCTTATTCTAGGATTCTTTCTCAGACCAACGGTGCTCTTCTCTGATCAGCGCATCACCCCCGCTGTCTTTGTGCTCCCTGAAAAGGAGCACCTTGACTCAGAGACTGTCCTCCTCATTCCTCAGCACCCAGGACAGGATGCAGGGTACAGAAGGGTTGGCCTCCAGGGAGTGGCTTAGACTGGGGCTGAGGGACAGAGAGGTGGGGCAGTCAGTTGAATTTATACCTGCTGCCCCAGAACCCAGTCCCCATAGCAGAAGACAGGAGGAAAGGGCAGGAAGTGAGGCTACATGGAGGGGTCCAAGCAATGTGGTTAAAGAACACTAGCCTGGAGGCAATTCAAAGCCTATGAACTAGCTAGGGGACAGTGAACAGACCAGACTCTCTCCAAGCTCTGGTCTCTTTGTAAACCTAAGTTTCCCTCTCCGCCCCCTTCACAGATGGAGGAGGGGTCAGGAAGATGAATGTGAGAGCACTTCTGGCTGTGGTCCCCTTCCCCAGTGGGGCTGGGGCAGACACCTACTTGTCCACCAGGCCCTTGTGCTGGAGGATGCTGTGTAGCTCCCGGGCTGTTGGGGGCCCCTGCAGCTTCTGCCCATTCAGCATCTCTTTCTCCAGCTGTTCAATGGGCTGTGAAGAAAATAGGACGGGTAGATGGAAATGGGAGAGGAGGGTTGTGCGTGCGAGGTGGAGAGTCTGGGGCTCAGATGGGAGGTGGGGTCTTGGAAGAAAGAAAGGCTCGGAATATTCACAACAGTCTTAATGTTTGTGCTCGAGAGACGCCTCAAGCTAAACCCCTCCACTTTGAACCCGTCAGGCCGCCCTCCATTCCCCACTCTCCCAGGGTCCCACCTTTCCTGTGCGGGCAAAGGCTTCCGCCACCTTTCGGTTCCGCCCTCCATAGCAGGTAGTGATGAGGTCAGCAATACCGCAGCTCTCCAAGAAGGTGGCACAGGACACAGGGCCACTGCAGAAGAGCTTGGCAAAGGCGATCATCTCCATGAGCCCCAGTCGGATCACCGCAGCCTTGGTGTTGTCGCCAAAGCCCAGCCCATCACAGAAGCCAGCGCCCACAGCCACTACGTTCTTTGGAGAGTGGAGGTCACAGGTGAGAAAGGATCCCTCCCGGCAGGCCCCTCGGCACCTGCCTCAAGCTCCTTCCATCAGCCAGGACGCGCCACTGAATAAGTGAAGTATAGTGTGCCTGGGCTCCCCAGCTGTTTCCACCTCTTGATTTTCTCACTTCCTGTAACCCTGGCCCCGTGCTTCCTGCCTCCCCAATGCTGCCCCGTACCCCAAGCCTTGAGAACTTGAGCTGAAAACCAGTCTCCTGTCCAGCTGACCCTCCCCTCCATGACTTTTTGGTTCCATATCCCTTATGTCTTCAGCTCTATCCAAGATGCAGAGTTCTGGCCATCAGTCTGCCTGGGTGTCCTGGATGTCTTATCTCCCCTGAGCCGAGGTCCTTCCCCAGGATATCTCCTCTTCCCCCTGGACCACCCACTGGAGGCAGGGATAGGGATGCCCCCCAAGGAGCTACAGGAAGAAAGGAAGGAGGCGGCCCAATGTTTGATGGTGAATAACTGGCAGGCCGGAATGACCCTGACCTTGCTGCTACAGTTCTCCCCTTGGTGGAGAAGAGGAGCAGTTGCCCAAGAGTGAGAGCCTGGAGTCCCAGCAACGTTGTAGAGCTAAGCCAGGCCCTCCTTTGGGGCCTTCTCCCCACCCCATAGCTGCCTCTGCGCCCCTCTCACCTTTAACGCCCCACAGATCTCTACCGTATCCACCTCCTGCACCACTGTGATGCGGAAATTCGGGGTCTGCATCAACATTTTCAGAAGCTGTCCTTGGGTCTGGTCCTTGCAGCCTAAAGTGGGAGGGGGCAAGGCTTTCAAAGGCGATTCTTGACTCTTCCCACGCCTGCCCTAAGCAGGAGCTGCAACCCTTTCCCTGGGGATGTCCCAGTCCTCCCTCACCTCTGATGCTTGGGTCTCCTTCCTTTGCCTGATTACTGGGGAGAAGATGGCTCAATGGGGGTGAGGGGAGGGGACGTAACAGGCTGTGCTGTGAATGTAGGGATGATAGGGCTCTCACCGATGGTTGTCTCACAGAACTTCTCATCAGCCACCTCGCTGGCAATGTTGGCCCCCATCAGCACACTCATGGGGATGCCAAGGTGCTCCCCAATCACTTCAGAGATGAGCTTCAGCCCTTGAAGGCCCTCGTCTACCCCCTGGGCACAGGATGGAGCTCAGGCCAGGTGCCCTTTATTCCCAGCTGAGGGCTTCCCACCCAGAAATCCTGCCCCTTCCAAATCCACTGTCCATCAGTGTCCCTCCCCAAAAGCCCTGTCCCATTCCAACCCAGCCAAAGCTTGCTGTGAGGACGGTAGATCACATGTGGAAACGAATCCATTCGAAAATTCCCCTTCTACACACCTTCAATCAACCTACCTCTCCAAGGCAATGTATCCCCTACACATCCCTAAATAAACCCCCCCACCAAGTACTCCAAACCAGCTTCCATCCCAGACACTGCTTCAAACCAGCTTCCCTTTCACATTCCTCAAACCGGCCCACTTCTCATACCCCCAGACATCCCATGTATTCCTAAACTTCTCAAGACCTCAGTCTCCAAACCGATCTCTTAACTACTCCCCAACCAGCCTCCCCTTCCCAGAGGCCCCCAGCACCCATTTCTCAGCCTCCCTAAAACAACTCCTCCCCTCTCCAAAATACTCTTGGCCATCTTCTGCCATTTTGTTTTCTCCTCTCTTCCCCCACCCTGACCCCACAACAGTTAGCTGCACCCCTCCAACCACAGGAAGCTGTTCCGGCACCTTAATAAGAGATACACCAATGGCGTTTGCCTTGAGGTGGCCCTTGAGCTGACCACAAATCTTGCCGATGAACTGATGGGGCACCACGAAGATGAGGATGTCAGCATCTGCTGCAGCCTGGACCACATCTGGGACAGCCACCTGTGGGGATGATCAGTGCTCATGGGCCTCATAGACTTCTAGCCCCTGTGGAAGCCCATTCAGGAGATCTAGGAGCTAAAAAGTGAGGCTGGTGGGGGAAAGGAAGGGCAGTTGGGGGATTGAATCTGGAAGGGCTGAACCTGGAGGAATGAAACAGTGTCTTCCCTCCCCCTCACCATCATTCCCTTTCGCTCCAGCTGCCCAGGGCTCTTGAGGACTCCTGGGAACCTCCACTTAGTACTCTTCTAGCCCTTGGCTGTGGGACAGTGAGGGAGGCCACAGGAGGCCTAGGCTTGGCAGGAGGAAGAGGCCAAGTAAGATTTCATCACCCTGCTTCTTAGGGCCCCCAAGTGGGAAGGGAGAGCCCTCCCTGTCTTTCCTGCTCTCCCTCTCCAGGTTGGGAGCAAGCCACATGGATTTGACCAGACCTTAAGTCCAAGGAGCAGCCTCCAAGCCAGCTAATAGCCCAGTGAATAAGTTAACAGGACTAGAGCCTGAGGCAGCCGCTACCCAGACCCCCAGTCTTTGATTGCCGTGGAAACCAATTTCCTGGTCCTCTCCCCCCCTCCCTTTACTGCCTGGGAGCCCATAAGTGTATGGGGGTGGGGAGGTGGGTTCAAGCTCTCAGTTCCAGAAAGTCCTGGGAGAGCTCCTTGGGAGCTGTGCGTAGGGGTGCCCTGTGCCTAGAGCAGCTGGCCCAAGATGCTTCCCAAGTCCAAGGAGCAGTTGAAATGGCCCCTCTCAGCAGGAAGCACTGCTCCACTTCCCTGTCCCTTCCTTGCAGGGTTTTGGGGCTCACCACATTGGGAGGCAGCTTGTGCCCTGGCAGGTACTTGACATTCTCATGCTGCGTGTTGATGATTTCTGTCAGCTTTCTCCCCCCGATGTCTTCCTCAAACACCCACATGGTCACCCGTGGGTCAAAGTGTGACAGCTGGGCTGCATTGCCTCCCACAATCTTGGCAATAACTGAGCCCCTGGTGGGAGGGGGAGGACAGAAGGTGGAAGAGTCGGGTCATGAGGGAGGAGCAGTGACAGAGGAGGAGGCACAGGGTGGCAGTGAGGGGATAGCACAGCAGCCCCCCAGATCATTTACTTGCCATTTCCTTGTGACACCCCCCTGCCCCCGCCAGCACCAGGAAAGTATGTTCCTGGCAGTAGAAAGGAGACTCAGTCTACCCTACACTTCACAGCCTAAAAAGGGGACCAGCCTTCTGATCTCCCCAACCCCCAACCCCAAGCAGCTTTTCAGGCAGGGAGCACTCTGGAAGCTCCCTTCCTGTAGCAAACAGGTGCAGCTGCCCGGGCGGGCAAGGACCCGAGAGGCTGGGCACCATCTGCTCTGTGGGGTAGGAACGGAAGATAGCAAGGCTGGAACAGAAATTGGAGGGCACTTCCTACCCACCGGCTGCCTCCTGCTTCTCCCCTAGCCCCGTGTTCTTGAGGGAACCTCCTCCGCCAAGTACTACTTGACAGAGCCACTTACCAGTTGCCAGAGCCTACAATGCAGACTTTCTTGCCAGCCATGGTGCCCCTTCTCTAACTGATTCAGCTCAGTGCTCTGCTCCCCAGCTCCTCTGCCGACTAGGAGCATATAACTCCGCCACACGTGGGTGCTGCCAAGTCCCGCCTTCCAGGGGCGGGTGGGGAGGCGGGCACCCGGGGAGACAGGGACTCTGGCAAAGCCAGGGAAAGAGAAAAGGGTAGAGACAGGTGGGGAACAAGAATGGGGCAGAGTCCAGGCCCCTCTTCCTTTTAGGAAGGTGCTAGTGAGTTTCTTCCTTTGGCCCCACTCCTCCCTCCCTGTAATGGTCTCACTTTGAGGTCTGCCAGGAAACAGCCCAGATGAGGAGCAAGTGACTGCCCCCCTCCTCGTTCCCTTCTGTCCCCCAGCACTGTAATAAATTGTATTCAATCCGAGTAGTAGATACAGGAATGCTTTCTTTTCCAAGGTAGCAGTCACCCCACATAGCCTCCTAGGAGCCCAAAATCTCTACAGGTTTGTCCCCTAGCAGTGACAGAGATTACCTGTCACTGGCCCCACACTAGCTCTGCTGCAGGGCTGTGAGCGAGGGGGCCCTGTGTGGGTTCACTTTTTAAAGATCAGACAAAATAAGAGGTAAGGGCCTGCTTTAGGGGCATCCGAGCCCAAGGATAAGAGACCCCAGGAGCCCCAAGGGACAAGGTCATCTCAGGGACTCACCCTTGGGTTTCTCTCCTCACCTCAAAGGATCCTCACCTGAAAGCCTTCCAGGAAGAGAAAGTGGGAAAGGTCAGTTAGAAGCTCTGATGCCAAGCGGCCTACAATTTCCTTGCAGACTCTGGGCTTGGAGAAGAGGGCAGGAGAGAAAGAACTGCGGCTAAAGCATTCACTGTCCTCAAGAGGCTTTGAGCTTCCTTCAATTCTTTCTTGGGTTTCCCAGCTACCACACTAGGGGCTCCCTCACATCAGTGGCTAGTTTGTAAGAAGCCAGAAAGGGGTAGGGGGGCAGGACCTGGGGCAGCTGTAACTTCTGTGGAGCTTTGTGTTCGCAGATCCTGTAACTGAGAGGAAGTGGGGTGTGTGGTTTGGGACATGGGAAGAGGTTGGAAAGAACACACAGAGCAGTCCAGGGTGCTATTATCATCCGCAGCCATCTGTTTGACAAAGAGGAGCAGCTGTGGTTTCTAAGCTGATCTGGAGTGGGGCGAATGCCCCTAACACGTCTGCTGTCTGTGCACCTTGGCCTAGAGGGCAGACACCGCTGTCTGCTCACGTGCTGACCTCCTGGCTTGGCAGACTGCTGAGTGGGTGTTTCCATCCCTCGGGGCCCCTGCTGGCTGGCAACAGCAATGAGCACTAGGCCAGAGAGGAGTCTGTGTGCAACCACTGAGTCAGGGTAAATGGGCCCAAGGGCAAGACTGTGAAGAAAAAAGGTTGCTCTAAGTTCCAGGGACCGCCCAGGAGGGGCCCACCATATTCCCCTCCCATGGCCATGGAGTTCCTATCATAGGGGAGCATACATGAAGTTGGTAGTTGATGGTTTCCCTTAGGAGTAAAATTGCACCTGCCACAAAGCCAGCCTCCCACGGATCGCTCCATTATTGCACTGGTGCTGAGACAAAGGCACCAGTGCCAAGTGCCAGCTGGGAACACTGATTATGGGTGATGGAAGAGAAAGAATGCTTCTGTCCCTGGCGCATATAGTAGGAACCCCGGAGAATGGATGTTTATGCATAAAGTAACCCCTTGTTTTTGGCCTAAATTCTCCCAGCTCTCATTTTGCCCTTAAAATCATTTTCAGTAGTATGGAGACCCAGAATTTGTGCATTTATATAGGAATAAAGAGTGTGCAGTCTCAGAATTGGCTCATCACAGAAGGTATCTGTACTACTGGAGCTCTTTCCCCAAGAGCGAACTGTAGATTATTTGCTTGAAATTAATAATGGTTCATCAGCCATTCATTACACATGTATTTAGCCTGGGTAAAAACAGATGCCATTTCAACGTCCTTGACATCAATTTTTTCCACTCCCAAGTTATCACCCCCACACATTATTTTTCCCTACTCAAGTCCCAACCCCCGAGTTCCAAATCGGGAACAAGTTGTAACCTGGGTGGGTTCGATTGCATGCAAGGCAGTACGTACGTGGGTGTTCCCATCCATGAAGGCAAAGGTTATTTTTTTTTTTACTACAAGTTTGGAATGTAGTTGCACTCATCCTACATTCTAAACCTCCTTCTTGGGTAGAATCAAGCTAGATAACAGCACCAAGGAGACAAGTATGAGCCACCAGGTGAGAAGCGAGCACATTATGATGGGAACTGCAAAATTTCATGCTTCTGCTAACACACCAGTCCTGAGCGGTATTCCCTACTGTGCCGATGGGCAGGTTTGCTGTAGCATGAGAACCACACGGTACTTCCATGCTGTTCTTAAGAACTGAAATCTCAGGAAGCCCGGGTGGCTCAGTTGGTTAACACCTGCCTTTGGCTCAGGTCATGATCCTAGGATCCTGGGATGGAGCCCTGCCTCGGGCTCCCTGCTCAGTGGGGAACCTGCTTCTCCCTCTCCTGCCTGCTGCTCTGCCTAGTTGTGCTCTATCAAATAAATAAAATCTTTTTAAAAAAAGAAAGAACTGAAATCGCTCAGGGCGATGGAAGTGGAACCTTAAGAGGATTGACAGGCAGAGTCACACAGATGTCTTCGGCTGTGCAGGCCCTCACAGAGGGGAGCCCTGCGAGGAACTCTCCAACAGGCAAGCCTAAGGAATTGCAGGTGCCCCCAGGCCGTGCTCTCAAGCCAGCGGGTGCCACAGGGAGCTCAAGATAAGGGAGATGATTGCAGTGCCACTGTCTTGTGGCACTCTCCCTACCGAGAGCTGGGGGCAGGACTGTCAGACCCAGTGAGGAAGCTCAATAATCCCAACAGTACCCGGCCTGCTTGGACTACTGGGCTGACAGAACAAGCTCGAAGGTGAGAACCAGAGGTCCACAGGGTAGAAACCTTGTTTTCCACCATATCCATGCTGCTTAGCACCACAGCTGGCACACAACAGGTGCTCAATAGTTATTTAAATAAAATGAAGAGACACCATGAGCGTGGCTAATGGTATCAGAGAAAGAGCCCAGGAAAGAGCTCTCCCTCAGTAGGTAGGGGGACCCATCCTTCAGAAGATTCTTTTATTAAAACTGGGTGACATCGATAAGGGGACAGTACAAAAAAAATTTTGGTCCATGAAAAAAACATAATAATTCAGTTAATAAAAACAGTTATCTTCAACAGGGACAGTGTAGGAGTGCTGAACTTCTCATGGTTCCAGCCCCAAGGACAGAGGTTGTCCAGTGTCTGTGGGGAGAACCTTTTAAGGGAGGGATGGGATAATGGGAGGAGGGGAAAGATGGGAAG
>PISX010027961.1:0-22266 GCA_004024625.1 Mellivora capensis
AAAAGTCTCTTCAATAAATGGTGCTGGGAAAATTGGACAGCTATATGTAGAAGAATGAAACCTGACCATTCTCTTACACCGTACACAAATATAAACTTGAAATGGACAAAAGACCTCAACATGAGACAGCAATCCATCAGAATCCTAGAGGAGAGCATAGGCAGTAACCTCTTTGATATCAGCCACAGCAACTTCTTTCAAGATATCTCTCCAAAGGCAAAGGAAACAAAAGCAAAAATGAACTTTTGGGACTTCATCAAGATCAAAAGCTTCTGCACAGCAAAGGAGACAGTCAACAAAACAAAGAGGCAACCCACGGCATGGGAGAAGATATTTGCAAATGACAGTACAGACAAAAGGTTGATATCCAGGATCTATAAAGAACTTCTCAAACTCAACACACACAAAACAGATAATCATATCCAAAAATGGCCAATGAACAGACACTTCTCCAATGAAGACATACAAATGGCTATCAGACACATGAAAAAATGTTCATCATCACTAGCCATCAGGGAGATTCAAATTACAACCACATTGATATACCACCTCACACCAGTTAGAATGGCCAAAATTAGCAAGACAGGAAACAACGTGTGTTGGAGAGGATGTGGAGAAATGGGAACCCTCTTACACTGTTGGTGGAAACGCAATTTGGTGCAGCCACTCTGGAGAACAGTGTGGCAATTCCTCAAGAAATTAAAAATAGAGCTTCCCTATGACCCTGCAATTGCACTACAGGGTATTTACCCCAAAGATACAGATGTAGTGAAAAGAAGGGCCATCTGTACCCCAATGTTTATAGCAGCAATGGCCACGGTTGCCAAACTGTGGAAAGAACCAAGATGCCCTTCAACGGATTGAAGGATAAGGAAGATGTGGTCTATATACACTATGGAGTATTATGCTTCCATCAGAAAGGATGAATACCCAACTTTTGTAGCAACATGGACGGGACTGGAAGAGATTATGCCTGGTTTAATAAGTCAAGCAGAGAGAGTCAATTATATGGTTTCACTTACTTGTGGAGCATTACAAATAACATGGAGGACATGGGGAGATGGAGAGGAGAAGGGAGTTGAGGGAAATTGGAAGGGGAGGTGAACCATGAGAGACTATGGACTCTGAAAAATAATCTGAGGGTTTTGCAGGGGCAGCGGGTGGGAGGTTGGGGGAGCCAGGTAGTGGGTATTATGGAGGGCACGTATTGCATGGAGCACTGGGTGTGGTGTATAAATAATGAATTTTGTCATGCTGAAAATAAATAAATAAAATTAAAGAAGTAATAAGCTCGGATCGTAGCAGAGGAAGTAGTAAAAATTTGGTGAATACTCTATTTGGTTTTAAATTGAAATGAACAAGAGCTGCTGATGAATTGAGAGTGTGAGAGAAAGGGAGTCAAGGATTCCTACATTAAAAAAAAAGTTTTAATTTAAATTATTAACATATAGTGTAACATATTGTGTTATTAATTAAGATATAGTGTAATATTGGTTTTGGGAGCAGAATTTAGTGACTAGTTAACATATAGTGTAATATTAATTTCAGGAGCAGAATTTAGTGATTCATCACTTACATACAATACCCAGTGCTCAGCACAAGTGCACTCCTAATGCCTGTCATCCATTTAACCCATCCTCCTGCCCATCTCCTTTCTGGCAATCCTCAGTTTGTTCTCTATAGTTAAGAGTCTGTTTTATAGTTTGCCTCTCTTTTCTTTTTTTTCTCTATGTTCAACTGTTCTATTTATGTATTTGGATATAATACTAAACTAAATTAATTATGTTGACTTTGTAGATGTCTTGAAATTTGGTAATGTGTTTCCTCCAACTTTGTGATTTTTTTCTTCAAGAGTGCCTTGGCTATTCAAGGTTATTTTTCATTTCCACTTAAATTTTATAATGAATCATTGAATGATGATTTTATATTGAATCATCATTAAAATGAAATTTATAATGAATCATCAAAAACTAATGATGTACTATATGTTGGCTAACTGAACATAATAAAAAAAATTTTTAAAAAGAAACTGTCTTTTTTTTTCCTTTTCTTTTCTTTCTTTCTTTTTTTTAATTTAAATTCAGTTAGACAACAAGTGGCTGTCCAATTTTCCAGCACCATTTATTGAATAGACTGTCTTTGTTCCACTCGATATTCTTTCCTGCTTTATCAAAGATTAATTGAAATTCACTTCTGTGCTCTCTATTGTGTTTCATTAATTGATGTGTCTTTGTCCCAATACCATGCTGTCTTGATGATCACAGCTTTGTAATTTAGCTAGAAGTCAGGCATTGTGATGTCCCCAGCTTTGGTTTTCCTTTTCAACCATCCTGGTGATTCAGTATCTTTTGTGGTTCCATACAAATTTTAGGATTGCTTGATCCAGCTCTGTGAAAAATGTAGATGGTATTATGATATGGATTGCATTAGAAGTATAGCTTGCTCAGGGCAGCCAAGACATTTTAACAATCTTTATTCTTCCAAACCATGAGCATTGGATAGCCACATGCAGAAGAATGATACTGGGCCCTTCTCTTACTCCATACACAAAGATAAACTCAAAATGGATGAAAGACCTAAATGTGAGACAGGAATTCATCAATTACTAGAGGAGAACACTGGCAGTGAAACTCTTCAACATTGGCTACAGCAACTTCTTGTAAAATGCATCTCTAAAGACAAAGGAACAAAAGAAAAGTGATCTCTTAGGACGTCAAAAGATAAAGAGATTCTGGGCAACAAAGGAAACAGTTAGCAAAACTAAGGCAACCCATGGATTGGGAGATGATATTTGCAAATGTCTTATCAGAGAAGGTGTATAATGAACTAATAAACTAAACACCCAAAAAACAAATAATCCAGCTGAGAAATGGGCAGAAGACATGAACAGACACTTGACTCAAAGATTCATGAAAAAATGCTCCACATCAAAAAACTCAGTCTTTTCAACAAATGGTGTTGGGAAAATTGGACATCCACATGCAGAAGAATGAAACTGTACCATTTCCTTATACTGCACACAAAAATAGACTCAAAATGGATGAGAAACCTAAATGTGAGACAAAATCCATTAAAATCCTTGAGAAGAACACAGACAGCAACCTCTTTGACTTCAGCCACACCAACTTCTTCCTAGAAACATCACCAACGGCAAGGGAAGCAAGGGAAAAAAATGGACTATTGGGACTTCATGAAGATCAAAAGCTTTTGCACATCAAAGGAAATAGTCAACAAAACCAAAAGGCAACCAACAGAATGGGAAAAGATATTACAAATGACCTATCAGGTAAAGGGCTGGTATCCAAAGTCTATTAAGAACTTATCAAACTCAACACCCAAAGAACAAATAATCCAATCAAGAAATGGGCAGAAGACATGAACAGACATTTCTGCAAAGAAGACATCCAAATGGCCAACAGACACATGAAAAAGTGCTCAACATCACTTAGCATCAGGGAAATACAAATCAAAACCACAGTGAGATACCACCTCACACCAGTCAGACTGGCTAAAATTAGTAAGTCAGGAAACGACAGGTGTTGGCTAGGAGGGGGAGAAAAAAGAACCCTCCTACACTATTGGTGGGAATGCAAGCTGGTGCAGCCACTCTGGAAAACAGCATGGAGGTTCCTCAAAAAGTTGAAAATAGAGCTACCCTATGACCCACCAATCACACTACTGGGTATTTATCCTAAAGATACAAATGTAGTGATCAGAAGGGGCACGTGCAGCTGAATGTTTATAGCAGCAATGTCCACAATAGCCAAACTATGGAAAGAACATAGATGTCCATCAACAGACGAATGGATGAAGAAGATGTGATATATATATATATATACACATATGTAATGGAATACTATGTAACCATCAAAACCCCCATAATCTTGCCATTTAAAACAACGTGAGTAGAACTAGAGGGTATTATGCTAAGTGAAATAAGTCAGTCAGAGAAAGACAATTATCGTATGATCTCTCTGATATGAGGAATTTGAGAGGCGGGCAGGAGGTTCATGGGGAGAAGGGAGGAAAAAATGAAGCAAGGTGGGACCAGGGAGGGAGACAAACAAATCAAACCACAAAGAGATACCACCTTACACCAGTCAGAATGGCTAAAATGAACAAGACAGGGGACAACAAATTTTGGCGAGGATCTGGAGGAAGGGGGAATGCTTTTACATTGTTGGGGTTACATTGTTGGGGGGAATGCAAGCTGGCACAACCACTCTAGGAATCAATATGGAGATTCCTCAAGAACTTAAAAAATACAGTTACCCTAAAACCCAGTAATTGCACTACTAGATATCTACCCCAAAGATACAGACATAGTGAAAAGAAGGGGACCCTATACCCTAATGTTCATAGTGGCAATGTCCACAATAGCCAAGCTGTGGAAGGAACTGAGCTATCCTTCAATAGATGAACAAATAAAGAAGATATAGTTCAAATTTGCAACAAATTATTACTCAGCCATCAGAAAACATGAATATCTACCATTTACATTGACATGGATGGAATAGGATTCATTCAGCTAAATGAATTCAGTCAAGCTGAGAAAGACAATTGTCATATGGTTTTACTCATGTGGAATATAAGTAAAGGGAAGGAAAAGTGAAATGGAAGAAAGCAGATAGGGAGACAAACCATGAGACTCTGGACTCTGGGAAACAAACTAAGGGTTACAGAAGGAGGGTGTTGGGGGGATTGGGTAACTGGGTGATGGCTGTTAAGGAAGGCACATGATGAGCCTGGGTATCATATGCAATTAATGAATTTTTGAGGACTACATCAAAAACTAAAGAAGGTTATATATGTTGGTTAATTGAACATAATTTTAAAAATAAATGAAAGTTATCTGGGTCTGAGATGTCTTTCATCTCCCCTTACCCCAGAAATGAGGCAAGCAAGCTCCCACCCAAAACCTCAGGCCATACCTATACACAATATTTTGGACTCCTATAGACGTCCTAGCCTTCCTGATGTCAACATTGTCCTGAAGCCAAATTACAAAAGGCCCTATGGAAAAATCTATCTCAGAATCACAGAGACTCAGTCAGATTCCCCAGCTTCAATAAGAAAATATTGTTCTGAAAATACTGGCTCTCAATGTCCTCCAGGAAGAATGTAGATTGAAAAAGAGCACAGAGATGTATATGTATGTGTGTAGGCAAGCTTCCTTATTGACTCCAAGAAGGAAAAAGTTCTACATTACAAATGGGAATGGAATAAATTTGAGCTGGGTATGTCTAACTTAATTTCTCTTTGACCCAGAAATGACACCAACTCCCTTGCAAATCCTCTGGTGCAAAGTACACACATTGTCTGGTGAGCACCTTCAAATGCCTTAGGTTTCATGATGTCCACAGAGTTCTGAAACTTAATGTCAGAGGTCCCCTGTTGTCCTAGATATCCCAAAGTCCCAAGAACTCTGCCAGACTCCCTAAATTAAAGCAGAAAATATGGTTCAGAGACACTTCTTCCAAATGCTCCCTCCCCCAGACTGAATCAATTTTGGAAAAGAGAGAGAGAGAGAGAGAGCCCAAATAAATGGAAATGGACACAGGAGGGGCCAAGGTGTTTCATGGACAAAACAATGGGATAATATTGAGAATGAAGTGGCTAGCACATTGTCCTATCTAGTTATTTTAGAAATAAGAAATTCCAGTGCTTTTGCACAAGGAAAATACATTTGCTACACCTGGGAACTGAGTAAACAAGAGGCCTTAATTCCTAGTTTTTAGGACACAGAGAAAGATGCGCACACACACACACACACACACACACACACACACACACAGTGAGAACTCAGTGCAGGGGAGAGGCAGAGGGAGAGAGAGAATCTCAAAACAGGGTCCACATGCAGCACAGAGCCTATGTGGGGCTTGATCTCACAACCCCGAAGTCATGACCTGAACCAAAATCAAGAGTGAGGTGCTTAACCACCTGAGTCACTCAGGTGCCCCAAGATGCCTTCATTCTTCCTTCAGAAGGGGAGGGAAAGCTTCTGATATTAGAGGTTTTCCTGCATTTGCATTAGTGCAGAGAGGCAGCAGTGATTCAGAGGTACCAGGCTGCAACTCCCAACTAATGCCCAAATGTTTGGAACTGCCACTTGGAGCATAACTCATTGAAAAAGCTATTCCTGCACTGAAGAGGTCCTGGAGCATAGAAGGCCATGCACAATCCACCTGTTCTTCAGAATGAAGGCATATCAATCAGCCAGGAGAGTGTGGCAAGCTAGATACTCATCTCTGTGCTTCCACAGCTGGCCAAGAACCAAGAGTTCAGGGACAGAAGGGCCAACTTTCCTTTACAATATTAGACACTGATTGTTCTATCATAACACAGGTCCAGGGTGAGAAGTCACCACAAATCCCTGGGTGCTGTGTGAGTTAAAGCACCATGGCTCATGAAGATGACCCAAGACCTTGTTAGAGAAACAGAAAGGACAAGGGAATAACCACAGAGAGTGCCAAAGTTCTCCATGTCAAGTGGGAATGGGATGCATCTTGAAAGACAATATCTACCTTTGCTTCCACTTGTGCCAAGAATGAGGCCAGCTCCCTCCCAAAACCCCTGTTGGAGCCTACACAGAAAATTCTCTGTTGGGCCCCTCCAAATTCTCTAGTAATCCTGATGTCAATGCACTTCTGACGCTAAGTTACCAGACCTGTTTTGACCTAACTTTTCCTATAGTTTTGAGCACAAGATATACTCTGAGACACCAACTATGCCCCCCCCACCAGGGAGAACCTAGTTTGAAAACAAAGAGAAAAGGAATGGAAGTAGATAAAGGGGTAAAATTATTCATCAGGGATGAAATTATTCATCAGGGGTGAAAATGGGATCATGCTGAGCATGAAGTGACTAGCAACATCTCCTAACAAGTTGGCCGTTTTGTAAATAAGAATCACTCGTGGGCATGTATTGTATGGAGCACTGGGTGTGGTGCATAAACAATAAATTTTGGAACACTGAAAAGAAAAAAAAGAAAAAGAATCACTCGTGGACTTGGGTGAAGGGAAACTTCCATTTGCTACCCCAGTAAAGCTTTAGGCAGGGACCTGCATTCTTCATCCATAAATGGAAGGAATGTTTCTGTTCACTGCTGTTAGTCCTGCTTTTCCATCTGTGGTTCAAGGTAGCACTGATTCAGGGGTAGCATGTTGGTTCTCACCAGATGACCAAGTATTTGGAGCTGTTTCTGTGCACAGTATTCCTTGGGAAAATCCTTTCTGCACTGACCAGCTCCAGCTTCATTTCTTCAAAATGAAGGCACCTCAATCTACCAGGGGATGGAGGAAAGCTGGCTACCCATCCCTGCACTTCCCTAACTGGCAAAGAGCCGAGTGCTCAGCAACAGGAGTGCTGTAGTTCCATTGGGAATCTCAGTTATTGACTGCTCTTGCTTAGCACAGGACCAGACTTGGGACTTACCACCCCTCCCTGGGCACTGGCTATGTGAGTGACAGCACCATGGTCTTGATGGTGACCCGAGACCTCATCAGGAAAATAGCAAGAAAATGGGACTATCTTCAATGAGACTCAATGTTCTCCATTTCAGATGGGATTGAAATAAATCTGGGAATGAGATGTCCAACTTTCTTTTTCCCTTACCCTACAAATGAAGGCAGATCCCCACCCCAAACCCTCTGGCCAAGTCTACCCACAAATATTCCATGTTTTGTGCCTTCAAATGCCTAATTCTGTCAGGGTCAAAATAGTTCAGAAGCCATGGTTGGAGAGGCCCTGTGGCCAAAACTGTCCCACAGTCTCCAGGACTTGGCCACACTCCCAGTGAAAGGCAAAGGGTATCACTCTGAGACATTGGATCTGGATGGACCTGGGGAGAACCTAGATTGAGAAAACATCCATCAAAGAGATGGAAATGAAATACTTGGGAAGCCAAAGCCTGTAATTAGAGATGAGAATGGGATAATGTTGAAAATAAAGGGACTAGTACAATTTCTGAGCAAGCTGGCTGTCTCAAGACTAAGAAAGTGTGGAAGGCCTGTGCAGAGGGAAACCTCCATAGACCACACCTGGGAACTCTGTTAGAAAAAGCCTGCATTCTTCCCTCAGAAAGAGAAGGAAAGCTTCTGGCCTTGACCGTTTTTCCTGCCCTTCCAACCAGAGGATCCTGGCAGTGTTAGTTCAGAAATATCAGGTGATTGTTCAGGCTAAGGTTCAAGTGTTTGGAACCAGGTTTTGGGGCAGTATCTGAAAGGGCTCTTTCTGCACTGACTAAGTCCTAGAGCATGCTGTGCATGGGCAAACCATCTGCCCTTCAGAATGAAAATATTTTGGGCAGCCAGGGGTGGAAGGCAAGCTGGCTACCCACACCTGGGCTTACTCCAGCTGGCCAAGAAACCAGAGCTCTGGGACAGGAAGGCCATCTTTTCTGGAGTTATCAGACACGGATTGCTCTGCCTTAGTAGAGGAACACAGTAGGCATGGTCTATCCATTTCTGCATGCTGTCTGCAAGAGTTATAGCCCCATCACCCCTGAATGTGAATGAAGATCAAGTTCAAAATACAGCAAGAGAATGTGAATGGCAAACAGAAGTGTCACATCCTACTTTTCCAATGGGAATGGACTACAACTGGGAAACAAATGTCTCTATTCATTTTCTGTTATCACAGAAATGAGGCCACCTTGCTCCTAAATTCTGTGGCCCAATCTAGATACAAACATTCTCTCCTCAGAACATTCAAATATCCTAAACCTCCTGATGTCTACATCCTTCTGAAACCAAATTTTTTGAGGGATCGTCTTGCCCTACCTATCCTACAGTCCCAAGCATTCAGCTGACTCGTCAGTTTCAAGCAGGGGCTATTGCTCTAAGACACTGTATTCTATGGATGTTCAAAATGATGTTACTGGCCCAATCTCCTAGCAAGCTGGCCATCTCAGGAATAAGAAATACCAGTGCATCTTGACTAAAGATGCCCCCATTGGCTCCACCTGGGAAGTCTGTCAACAAGAGGCCTGGCTTGTTTGTTCACAGGAAGAGAATGCTTTCAGCCTTGGCTCTGTCTCCTGCAATTCCTGTCAGTAGGCTGAGGCAGCAGTGGCTCAGTGGTAGCAGTTGGATGCTTGTGAGTGATGCTCAAGTGTTTGGAACTGGGGTTTGGGGCAGTATTGTTTGAGAGGGCTCTTTCTCTGTTGAGCAGTTCCCAGAGCATACTTCACATGCATGAACCTCCTGCTTTTCAGAATGCATTCATCCAGGTCAGTTAAGGGTGGTCGGGAAGGTGCCTGCCAATCACCTCCTTTGCCACAGCAGGCTAAGCAGCAAGAATTCAGTGACCACACAAGTTTTGTTTTATTTTATTTTTTTCCAGGATGGGGAAGATATCAGACATTCATTGATTTGCATAGCAGAGGACTAGAGTGTGAACTCACCAGCAATCCCTGAGGGGATTTCCTAATACAGGAAAAGAACCAATGGATGGAAATGGATACAGAGGGCCAGCATTCTTCAATAGATATGAGAATGTGATTATGACAAAAATGAAGTTATTAGCACAATTTCCTAGCAAGCTAACCATATCAGGAATAAGAAACACCTGTAGGCTTGTGCAAAGGGAACATCCATTGGCTACACCTGGGAGCCCTGTCAGCAAGAGGCATGAATTCTTCCTGCAGAAAGAGAGAGAAAGCTTCTGGCCTTGGCTCTTTTTCCTGTTCTCCCCATCAGTGAGTACCGGTTGCAGTGGCTCAGGGATAGCAGGGTGATTTGGGGGGTGAATCTCAAGTGTTTGTAACTGGGACTTGGTGTAGTATTCCAGGCAAGGGGTCTTTCTGGGAAGGCCATGCTATGAAGTGTTCTGTGCATGGGTGAACTACCTTCTCTTCAAAAGGAAGGCACATCAGTTAGCCAGTGGGGAGGTAGGGGACAAGCTGGGTACATATCAGCAGGTTGACACCAGCCAACCAAGAACTAAGCAGGTGTGTGTGCATGTGTATGTGTGTCTTTCTGTGCCCATGTTCATTATATGTGTAGTGTGTGGTGGTTGTGTGTGTGTATACAGTGTTGTTTGAGTGTGATGTGAGCCTGATAGGTGTTCTGGCTTGTGTGGTATATGTGTGGTATATGTAGGTGTATTGAATAGGTGGGCGTAGCTGTGTGGTAGAGGTATGGTGAGTGTGTACAGTGCTTGAGTGATGTGTGTGGTCTGTGATTTGTGTGTTGTATGTGTGGCTTCTGTGTGATGGAGATGTGTTTTGTATGGTGTATGTTTGGTATTTGTGTAGTGTATATGGGTGTGGGTATGTGTGGTGTGTATGTATGATATACATGCAGTGTGTTTGTGGTATATGTGTTGTGCATGGGTTATTTGTGTGCTGTGCACATGGTGTATGTGTGATATGGTTTTGGGTGGTAAATGTGTGCTGAGTGTGGTGTATCTGTGGTGTGTGCATGGTGTGTGTGTGTGTGTGAGTGGTGCCTTTTTATGTGGTCTGTGTGTGGTATGTGAGTGTGAGATATATGGTGTGTGTGGTGTATTGCAGTGTGTATATGGTGTGTGTGTCATGTATGTTTGGCACGTTTTTCTATGGTACAGGTGTTGTGAGTTTCTGGTATATATGTGGTATGTGTTGTTATGTGACCTACACATGTGAAGTATATACATGTAATTTAGGTTGCATGTGTGGTGTGCATTATATTGTGTCAAATATTGATGTTGGTATGTTGGCTTTTGTGTGGTTTCTGTGTGTGCATTTAACATATGTCTGGTGTGTGTGTGAGATCAATATGTTGAATTTCTGTGGTAAGTGTGTGGTGATGTGAGGTGTGGGTGAGTGGTAGAGTTGTGGCATGTAGACAGTGTATGTGGGGTGTGTGGGTATTGTATGGGTGGTAATTTTTTGTTGCATGTATAGTGTGAATGAGGGAAATACATGGCATGTTTTGTTATAGGTATGTGTAGTGTATTTGTGATGTTGTGGTAGGTTTGTGTATTGTATATGTGTGATGTATGTTTGGCATATGCATTATGTGTGGAATATGTGTAGTGTGTGTGTTGAATATTGTGGTATGTGTGGTTTATATGATGTGGGTAGGTGTGTGTGCTATATGTGTTGTATGTGTCATGTGTGTGTTGTTTGTGATGTCCATGTGGTAAATGGGTCAAGTATGTGTGATATGAATCTGTTGTGTTATACAAGTGGTTTTGATGTGAGATGTGTTCAGTGTGTTTTGTTGTGTGTTATTTGTATAATGTGTGGTGTGTGTTTGCACTGTATGGGTGGCGTGTGTTGTAGGTCTGATGTGTCTGTGTTGGAGGTGTTGTATATATTCTGTGTCCTCTTGGTGAGTGTGTACTAGGAGCACTGTGTGTGCCATTCCTGTGTTTTCATGGTGTATGTGTGAGTGTGGTATATGTGTGTGTATGTATGCATGGTATATATGTATGTGGTACCTGTCTCTGTGTTATGTGTTGGTGTTGTATGTGTGGTGTGACCATGATGGGTAATGTATGTTCAGTTTCTGAGGTTTCTTTGCAGCATGTGTGTTTGGCATTTGTATGGCATATGTGGGGTTTGTGTGTGTGTAGTGTGTGTGTAATTGTGTGGTGCATGTGTGAAGTCTGTGTGTGAGTGCATGTCTGTGTGTGGTATGTGTGGTGCATATTTAGTATTTGTGGTGTGCATGTCTATAGGCATTGTGTGTGTGTTTGGCAGTCTGTGTTACATATGTGTTGTGTGTGTGAGGTTTATGTGTGATGTATTTGTGTAGTAAAGGAGTGGTGATGGGTTATCTATGAGGTGTCAACGTGGTGTCTGTGGTGCGTGTGAGTTTCTGTAGGATATGGGCTATGTGTGCTTTCTGCATGTGGTTGTGTAACATCTATGTTCTGTGCAGGTGATGTATGTGTGTTAAATATATTGGGTGTTTTCGGTGTGACTGTTGTATATGAGGTAAATTAAATGTGTATGTGGTGTCTTCTGTGTATGGTTTTTGGCTAGTATGTGTATAGTAGGTGTTGGTGTGCATTGTGTGTGTGATATGGGGTGTGTGTATAGTGAGTTTGTTGTGTATTCTGTATGTCTGTTATAGGCATGTGTTACACATGTGAGAGGTTTGTGTGTGGCACATGCATGGTGTATATTGTGTAGGTGCACTGTGTGTGTGGCGATTGTGTGGTATATGTGTTTATGTGTGTGGCATAGGTGTGGTGTGTGTGGTGTATGCTTATTCTGTGTTTTTAATGTGTGAAGTGTGAGGCAGTGTATCTGTACGTTCTATGTATGGATGGAGTGTCTATGGTGTATGTCTCATATGGGTGTGCTATATGTGTCGTGTGTAGGTGTGTGGTGTACATGTCCTGTGTATGTGATGTATTGGTGCTGTGTCTGAAGTCTGTGTGTTGTGTGTGGCATGTATGCATAGTTTGTGCTCTTGGCACGTGATGTAAGTGTGTCAGTGTCTGCTGTTTTTTGTGATGTCTGTGGGGTGTGCATTTGTATGTGGTATATGCAGGTGTGAGAGTAGAATGTGTGTGGTGATTGTGTGGCTAATTGCCAGTGCACTGACACCAGTACTTTCAGCAGTAACTACAGGGACGGGAGGGCCATGGTTTGGGGGGGATATCAGACACCATTTATGGTCACTGAGCACAGAAACAAAGTGAGAACTCATCAAAATCTTCAGATGATGGCAGTGTGAGTGAGAACTCTATCACCCCTGAATGTGAGCAAATACCTAGTTAGAAATATGGAAGGTTATGGGAATGCCTACCAGGAGGATCCATGCTCTCTCTGTATTTCACATAGGAATGGGGAAAAAGAAAACCTGGGAAGAAGAGAACTTGCCCCAGGAATGAGGCCACTTCCTATCCAAACCCTTTAGTTTGGCCTAACACAAACGTGTTCTGCTGAGCCCCTTCAAACACCTGAAATTTCCTATGCCCAGATTGTTCTGAAACCACATTTGAGGGGCCCTATGGCAAACATATTCCACAATCCTAAGAAGTCTGTGTGATCCCCACAGTAAAGCAGAAGATATTCCTCTGAGACACTGGCTCAGAATGGTCCCTTGGGTTCATCTAGTTTCTGATAAAAGAAAAGGGTAGGGACACCTGGTTGGCTCAGTGGGTTAAGCATCCAACTCTTGGTTACAGCTGAGGTCACAATCTCATGTATTGTTGTTGATGGAGCCCCATGTCCTGCTCTGTGCTCAGAGGGGAGTCTACTTGAAGATTCCCTCCTTCTGCCCTTACCCCAAGTCATGTGCACACTCCATTTCCCTCTCTCAAATAAATAAATAAACCCTAAAAAAAGAATAAAAGGGTCTAATGGATACACCGAAGGTTAAAGTTCACAATGAGAGATGAGAATGGCCTAATGCGGTGAATAGAGTTGCACCATCTTCTGGTAAGTGGGCCACCTCCAGAATAGCTAACACCTGTGAACTTGGGCAAAGAGAAATCTTCATTGTTTATGTATGAGAACTCTGTCAGCAAAAGACCTACATTCTCCCCTCAGAAAGAGTGGGAAAGCTTCTGGACTTGGCTATTTTCCCTACCAGTCTCACTGGTGGACAGACAGAGCAGGGGTTCAACAGTATCATGTGGGTGCTTGCCACTCGATCCTCAAGTGTTTAGAATGGGACCTTGGTGCAGTATGCCTTGAAAGGGCATTTTATGCACTCACCATGTTCCTGGAGCATACTGCACATGCACGAATTATCTGCTCTTGGTAATGAAGGCATCTGGATCAGTCAGGGGAGGGACGCAAACTGGTTATTGAGCACTCTGTTTATACCAGCCAGCCAGGCAAGTGCTCAGGAACATGAATGCCACTGTTCTTTTGGGATATCAGACACTGATTGCTCTTCCTTACCCTGGATTAGAGTGGGAACTTGACAACAATCCTTCGGTGCTGGCTGTATGGGAGCCCCATCACCCCTGGATGGGAATGAGACCTTGTCAGAAATTATGCAACAATATAGGAATGGTTCCAAAAAGAGTTAAGTTCTCTATTTCAAAGAGAAATGGGAAATATCAGGGAGATGCCTTCATGTCCATTTGCCTCAGAGATGAGGCCAACTCTTTTCCCAAAAAGGGATGGCCCCACCTATACCCAAACATTCTCTGCTGGGCAATGTCAAATGCCCTAGACCTCATGATGCCAAGATAGTGCTAAAGCCAAATTACAAGTGGTCTAGTGGCCTAACCTGTCCCATACTCACAAAAACATGACCAGGCTCCTGAGTTTCCTTTTTGTTGTTTATTTAGATATTTATTTAAATTTGAATTAGATAACATTTAGTGTAATATTCATTTCAGGAGTAGAATTTTATGATTCTTCATTTACCTATAACGCCCCATGCTCATCATAACAAGTGTCCATGCATCACCCATTTAGACCATCCCCCACCTAGCTCCCTGTTTGTTCTCTATTGTTATGCGTCTCATGGTTTGCTTCCCTCTCTCTTTTTTATTCCCTTCCCACCTTTTCATCTGTTTTGTTTCTTAAATTACATATGTGAGTGAAGTCCTATGTTATTTGTCTTTCTCTGACTGACTGACTGATTTCATTACCACAATGCTCTAGCTCCATGGGTCACAACTATATATATACCTATATATGTCCCAACTTCCTTATCCATTCCTCAATGGATGGACAGTTGAGCTCTTTCTATAGTTTGGCTATTGTTGATAAGCCTGATTAAAAAAACATGGGGGTTCATGTGTCCCTTTGAGTCTGTATTTTTGTATCTGTTGGGTAAGTACCTAGAGGTGCAATTGCTGAGTGGTAGGGTACTTTCGTTTTTAACTGTTTGAGAAATTTCCACACTGCTTTGCAGTGTGGCTGCACCAGTTTGCATTCCTACCAATAGTGTAAGTGGGCTCCCCTTTCTCTACAACCTCACCAACACTTGTCATTTCCTGTGGTGTTAATTTTAGCCATCGGATTGGAGAGAGGTGATATCTCCTTGAACTTTTGATTTGTATTTCCCTGATGATAAGTGATGTTGAGCTTCTTTTCATGGGTCTCTTGTCCATCTGGATGTCTTCTTTGGAAAGAAGCCTATTCATGATATTTTGCCCATTTTTGAAACTGGATTACTTGTTTTTTTGAGTATTCATTTTATAAGTTCTTTATCTATTTTGGATCTTACCCTTACTAGATAGGTCTTTGGCAAATATCTTCTCCTATCCCGAAGGTTGCCTTTAGTTTTGTTGATTGTTTCCTTCAATGTGCAGAAGATTTTACTTGTGATGAAGCCCAAATATTTTATTTTTAGTCTGTTTCCCTTAACTCAGGAGACATACTTATTAAGATTTTCATATAGCCAAAGTCAAAGAAGTTACCGCCTGTGTAATCCTCTAAGATTTTAGTTTAGTTATTTAGTTTAGATTAGTTTAATTTAGTTTAGTTTAGTTTCAGGGGTAGAATTGAGTGATTCATCAGTTGCATATAACACCCAGCACTCACTACATCAAGTGCTCTCCTTAATACCCATTACAGAATTACTCCATCTCTTCAACCACCTCCCTTCCACCAGTATTTGGTTTGTTTCCTAGAGTTTCCTGGATTTAAGATCTCCTTAATGCCCATCACCCAATGATCCCATCCCCCCACCCATCTCCCTTTCAGCAAACCCTCACTTTGTTTCCTATAGTTCTCTTACTGTTTGCCTCACTGTTTTCATCTTATTTTATTTTTCATTCCCTTCTCCCATGTTCATCTGTTTTGTTTCTTCAATTACACATCTGAGTGAAATAATATGTATTTTTCTTTCTCTGACTGACTTATTTTGGTTAGCATAAAATGGCAAGATGTCATTCTTTTTTATGGCTGAATATCATCCCATTGTGTGTGTGTGTGTGTGTGTGTGTGTGTGTATCACAACTTCTTTATCCATTTATCTGTTGGTGGACATCTGGGCTCTTTCCATAGTTTGGCTATTGGGGACATTCCTGCTCTAAGCACTGGGGCACATGTGCCTCTTCAAATCAGCACTTTTGTATCTTTCAGATAAATACCTGGTAGTGTAATCACTGTGTCATAAGCTAGTTCTATTTTTATGGTTTTGAGGGACCTCTATAATGTTTTCCAGAGTGGCTGCACCAGTTTGTATTCCCACCAACAGTGTAGGAGAGTACTCCTTTCTCCACATCCTTGCCAACAGGTGTTGTTTCCCGAGTTATTCATTTTAGTCATTCTGAGTGGTGTGAGGTGTATCTCATTGCAGTTTTAATTTGTAACTTCCTGATGCCCAGTGATGTTGAGCACTTTCTCACGAGTCTGTGAGCCATCTGTATGTCTTCTTTGGGGAAATGTCTGTTCATATTCTGCCCATTTATTGACTGGCATTTTGGGTTTTATGTGTTGAGTTTGATAAGATATTGACTGGTTTTGGATACTAGACCTTTATCTGGTAAGTCATTTGCAAATATCTTCTCCCATTCCATATGTTGCTCTTTTGTTTGGTTGACTGTTTCCTTTGCTGTGCCAAAGCTTTAGATCCTGATGAAGTCCCAATAGGTCATCTCTACTTTTGTTTCCATTCCCTGGGAGCTGTGTCTAGCAAGAAATTGCTGAGGCCTAGGTCAAAGAAGTTGCTGGCTCTGTTCTCCTCTAGGATTTGGATGGGTCTTTGTCTCATATTTAGGTTGTTCATAAATTTGGTGTTTATTTTTTGTGAATGCTGTCAGAAAGCATCAAGTTTCACTATTTTGCATGTTGCTTAACGTAGTCCTGGAAGTCCTAGCCTTTGCATCTAGTTGAAACTGCACTGCACTTAAAACCATGTGTCAAGTAACATATTACTTTCATGAAGATATGAGTGTTTTAATGTGATGAAGTGATTCAATGCATAGAACAACTAGGAAAAATTCATGTGTTTACCTCCATGAAACTACACTCTGCTTAAAGTGTCCTTGAATTAACATCTTTTCATTTGAACCTTATGTGAAGACACATTAGGAAAAAGGAAGAAAGAAAGTATTTAACTTTTTGAAACTACTCTGTGCTTAAAGCATTGGTTAAGCAACAACTTTCTCCTTCACATATATGTTCAAAAATTTATGTGTACAATCCCTAGAAATTGGCCTTGTACTTCATTCCTTGAAACTATATTGTCTTTAAGCATCTTCCAAAAACGTCAGAGTTTCATAAAGTTAAGAAGTGTTTTCACATCTGTAGTTATAACACAGTGAAATGGCATGATGTGTATGTTCTCAAAACTACACTGTTTTATGTCCATATTCCAAGAAGCATCTTCTTTTCCTTAGAATATAAGTATTTTATCTTATGGATAAGATACTAAAAGCCATTGGTTGAACTCCTCATAACAACATTGTTTTTAAACCACTTGTCCAGGAATGTCTTCTTTTCATGAATAAATAGTTTTTATTATGTGTAGAAGCATTAGGAAAATGCATGTGCTTATCTACTTGAAATTACCCTACTTAAACTGTCCATCACATATTGTGCCTTTTCCACTAAGATGTAAATGTTTTTAAACTTATGTGTATACATAGTAGAGAAACTCCTTGAAACTACGTTGTGCTTAAAGTGTCCCTAAAATAACATCTTTCTTTCTTTAAGACATGAGTTTTTGGGGGGAGGAGTCAAGATGGCAGAGAAGTAGCAGCTGAGACTACATCGGGTAGCAGGAGATCAGCTAGATAGCTTATCAAACCATTGCGAACACCTACAAATCCAACAGGAGATCGAAGAGAGGAAGAACAGCAATTCTGGAAATGGAAAATCGGCCACTTTCTGGAAGGTAGGACTGGCAGAGAAGTGAATTGAAAGCGACGGGAGGATAGACTGTGGGGGAGGGGCCGGCTCCCGGCAAGCGGCGGAGCAACGGAGCACTAAATTGGGACTTTTAAAAGTCTGCTCCACGGAGGGACATCGCTCCAGAGGCTAAACCGGGGTGAAGCCCACACGGGGTCAGCGTGACCCCAGGTCCCGCAGGGTCACAGAAGGATCAGGGGTGTCTGAGTGTTGCAGAGCTAGCAGGTATCGGAGCGGGAAGCCGGCTACAGAGACAGAGCCGAGGAGTGAGCTCTCAGCTCGGGGTTACCTTGAGCCAGTCCCAGGCTGGGTGAGCTCGGAGCGCGGCCAGAGGCGAGGGAGACGGGAGTGGCTTGGGCTTTTCTCTGAGGGTGCACAGAGGAGTGGGGCCCCGAATTCCCGGCTCCTCCAGGCCAGAGATTGGGAGGCCGCCATATTCATTCCCGTCCTCCGGAACTCTACGGAAAGCGAAACCCAGCGGATTACTCAGCCCGGCCCCTGGTAAGGGTGGTGCAGCTCTGCCTTGGGCAAAGACACTTGAGAATCACTACAACAGGCCCCTCCCCCAGAAGATCAATAAGAAATCCAGCCAAGACCAAGTTCACTTAACAAGGAGAGCAGCAGAACTCCAGAGGAAGAGAAAGCAAAGCGTGGAATTCTTGGCTTTCTCCCCATGATTCTTTAGTCTTGCAGTTAAGTTAATTTTTTCTTTAATTTTATTTTTTTCTTTTTCTCTTTTTCTGCTAAAAATTTTTTTAACTTTTACCCTTTTCTTTTTTTAACATTTTTTAACTAGTTTATCTTAACAATACCTTTCCAAAAAAATAATAATCTTTTTTGAACCTTCATTATTATAGTCATATTTTATCCTTCATAGCATTTAACTTTATTTTCTGTATTCACGTAAGGGTTTTTTTCTTCTAAAAAATTTGGGGGACAACTTCCTCTAGTGGATCAAAATACACCCTAAATCTAGCTCCAGGCTTGTTCTAGTCTCCAGCCTGAGCAAATTCTCTCCACTTTCTTTTTCTTTATTCTCCCAACCAACTTAATCAACTCCATTTTTTTAGAAATTAAAAAAAAAAATTTGTTTTTCACCTTTAAAGGCATATTCCATCCCTTCACTGTGTTTACCCTTATATACATTTTTCATTCTTCAAAATTTTGGGAGGTACTTTCTTCTAAGAGACCAAAATACCCCACAATTAAGTGGGTTACCCTGTTCTAGTCACCAGTCTAATATATATATATATATATTTTTTTCCTTTTTTATATTTTTTCTTTATTTGTTTTCTCTTCTTTTAAATTTTTTTTCCCTGGACTTCTTTTTACCCGCTTTCTCTCCCCCCCCATGATTTGGGGTCTCTTCTTATTTGGTTAAAGGGCATTTTCCTGGGGTCTTTGCCACCCTTTTAGTATTTTATTTGCTCCTTCATATAATCTTATCTGGAAAAAATGACAAGGCAGAAAAACTCACCACAAAAAAAAAAGAAAACAAGAGACAGTACCAAAGGCTAGGGACCTAATCAATACATACATTGGTAATATGTCAGATCTAGAGTTCAGAATGACGATTCTCAAGGTTCTATCCGGGCTCGAAAAAGGCATGGAAGCTATTAGAGAAACCTTCTCTGGAGATATAAAAGCCCTTTCTGGAGAAATAAAAGAACTAAAATCTAACCAAGTTGAAATTAAAAAAGCTATTAGTGAGGTGCAATAAAAAATGGAGGCTCTTACTGCTAGGATAAATGAGGCAGAAGAAAGAATTAGTGATATAGAAGACCAAATGACAGAGAATAAATAAGCTGAGCAAAAGAGAGACAAACAGCTACTGGACCACAAGGGGAGAATTTGAGAGATAAGTGACACCATAAGATGAAACAACATTAGAATAATTGGGATTCCAGAAGAAGAAGAAAGAGAGAGGGGAGCAGGAGGTATATTGGAGAGAATTATTTTAGAGAATCTCCCTAATATGGCAAAGGGAACAAGCATCAAAATCCAGGAGGTGCAGAGAACCCCCCTCAAAATCAACAAGAATAGGCCCACACCTCGTCACCTAATAGTAAAATTTACAAGTCTTAGCGACAAAGAGAAAATCCTGAAAGCAGCCCAGGAAAAGAAGTCTGTAACATAGAATGGTAAAAATATTAGATTGGCAGCAGACTTATCCACAGAGACCTGGCAGGCCAGAAAGAACTGGCATGATATATTCAGAGCACTGAATGAGAAAAACATGCAGCCAAAAATACTATACCCAGCTAGACTATCATTGAAAATAGAAGGAGAGATAAAAAGCTTCCAGGACAAACAAAAACTGAAAGAATTTACAAACACCAAACCAGCTCTACAGGAAATATTGAAAGGGGTCCTCTAAGCAAAGAGAGAGCCTAAAAATAGTAGATCAGAAAGGAACAGAGACAATATATTGTAACAGTCACCTTACAGGCAATACAATGGCACTAAATTCATATCTCTCAATAGTTACCCTGAATGTTAATGGGCTAAATGCCCCAATCAAAAGACACAGGGTATCAGAATGAATAAAAAAACAAAACCCATCAATATGTTGCCTATAAGAAACTCATTTTAGACCCGAAGACACCTCCAGATTTAAAGTGAGGGGGTGGAAAACAACTTACCATGCTAATGGACATCAGAAGAAAGCTGGGTTGGCAATCCTTATATCAGATCAATTAGATTTTAAGCCAAAGACTATAATAAGAGATGATGAAGGACACTATATCATACTCAAAGGGCCTGTCCAACAAGAAGATTTAACAATTTTAAATTTCTATGCCTGTAACGTGGGAGCAGCCAACTATATAAAACAATTAATAACAAAATCAAAGAAACACATCAACAACAATACAATAATAGTAGGAGACTTTAACATGCCCCTTACTGAAATGGACAGATCATCCAAGCAAAAGATCAACAAGGAAACAAAGGCCTTAAATGACACACTGGACCAGATGGACATCACGGATATATTCAGAACATTTCATCCCAAAGCAACAGAATACACATTCTTCTCTAGTGTACAAGGAACATTCTCCAGAATAGACCACATCCTGGGTCATAAATCAGGTCTCAACCAGTATCAAAAGATTGGGATCATTCCTTGCATATTTTAGACCACAATGCTCTGAAGCTAGAACTCAATCATTACAAGAGGAAATTTGGAAAGAACCCAAATACATGGAGACTAAACAGCATCCTTCTAAAGAATGAATGGGTCAACCAGGAAATTAAAGAAGAATTGAAAAAATTCATGGAAACAAATGATAATGAAAACACAATGGTTCAAAATCTGTGGGACACAGCAAAGGCAGTCCTGAGAGGAAAATATATAGTGGTACAAGTCTTTCTCAAGAAACAAGAAAGGTCTCAAATACACAACTTAACCCTACACCTAAAGGAGCTGGAGAAAGAACAAGAAAGAAAGTCTAACCCAGCAGGAGAAGAGAAATCATAAAGATCAGAGCAGAAATCAATGAAATAGAAACCAAAAAAAAAACAAAAAACAATAGAATAAATCAACGAATCTAGGAGCTGATTCTTTGAAAGAATTAATAAGATTGATAAACCCCTGGCCAGACTTATCAAAAAGAAAAGAGAAAGGACCCAAATAAACAAAATCATGAATGAAAGAGAAGAAATCACAACGAACACCAAAGAAATACAAACAATTATAAGAACATACTATGAGCAACTCTACGCCAACAAATTTGACAATCTGGAAGAAATGGATGCATTCCTAGAGACATATAAACTACCACAACTGAACCAGGAAGAAATAGAAACCCTGAACAGACCCATAACCAGTAAGGAGATTGAAACAGTCATCAAAAAGCTCCAGACAAACAAAAGCCCAGGGCCAGATGGCTTCCCAGGGGAATTCTACCAAACATTTAAAGAAGAATTAATTCCTATTCTCCTGAAACTGTTCCAAAAAATAGAAATGGAAGGAAAACTTCCAAACTGATTTTATGAGGCCAGTATCACCTTGATCCCAAACCAGACAAGGATCCCATCAAAAAAGAGAATTACAGACCAATATCCTTGATGAACACAGATGTGAAAATTCTCACCAAAATACTAACCAATAGGATTCAACAGTACATTAAAAGGATTATTCACCACGACCAAGTGGGATTTATTCCAGGGCTGCAAGGTTGGTTCAATACTGCAAATCAATCAATGTGATACAACACATTAATAAAAGAAAGAACAAGAACCACATGATACTCTCAATAGATGCTGAAAAAGCATTTGACAAAGTTCAGCATCCCTTCCTGATCAAAATTCTTCAAAGTGTAGGGATAGAGGGCACATACCTCAATATTATCAAAGCCATCTATGAAAAACCCACCGCAAATATCATTCTCAATGGAGAAAAACTGAAAGCTTTTCCGCTAAGGTCAGGAACACGGCAGGGATGTCCATTATCACCACTGCTATTCAACATAGTACTAGAAGTCCTAGCCTCAGCAATCAGACAACAA
>PISX010027962.1:0-22329 GCA_004024625.1 Mellivora capensis
GATGAATACCCAACTTTTGTATCAACATGGATGGGACTGGAAGAGATCATGCTGAGAAATTTGTTTATTTGAATGATTTAAATGAATAAATCAAGTAGAGAGAGTCAATTATATGGTTTCACTTACTTGTGGAGCATAAGGAATAACACAGAGGACATTGGGAGATGGGGAGGAGAAGTGAGTTGGGGGAAATTGGAGGAGGAGACAAACCATGAGAGATTTTGGACTCTGAGAAACAAACTGAGGGTTTTGGAGGGGAAGAGGGGTGGGAGGTTGGGTGAGACTGGTGGTGGGTATTATAGAGGACACGTATTGCATGGAGCACTGGGTATGGTGCATAAACAGTGAATTTTGGAACACTGAAAAAAAATTAAATTAAAATTTAAAATATCATTATGTGATACACCTAAAACTAATATAATGTTATATTTCAAGTATATTTCAATAAGATTAGGGGAAAAATTAATCCAGGGTAGCCCCAACTTTAACAGCCCTTTGGAAATACTCTCCTTCATTCTGAAAGCTACTCAAGATATTTACTAGAAAGGATGATTTCAATTTCCATTCTCTAGCAAAAATGTTATTCTCCCATTACATGGAAGGGATAGTCAATACTTGGCAATAAATTCTCAATCCAAGGTTGTCCCATGGTCTCAAGGATGACTGGACATGAGATTGTGGGTCTCTGACTGAGAAGGCAGGTGAGAGCTTCATGGTAGCCAAAGCAAACAATGGCCTCATTGCTCCCAGCAATAAGTATAGTCTATTAATCAAAATTTACTTCTCTCAGTTTCTTCCTCCACATATTTGAGAAAATATGACTTATTTTGTGAATAAGTCAGCTTCTTCCTTCTCTAGCTGTGCTCAGCCAGAGGCACCAATTCCTGAGATAGTCCTGAATGAAGGCATGTTTTTATCAGAGCCAGAAACAAGGACTTGGGTACAAGCCTTGTTTATCTAGGAGATAATCTTAGGACACCAACGAGTGAAGGAGTAGACAAAGTAGGACATGGAAGAAGGAAAAACCCATAAAATGCATTTTATTGACTTGATTATTGCTATAGACAACTACAGCCCAGTCTTGCTGGGATCCCTCTGAAGAACCACCCAGAACATATCACAGATCTGTCCCTTCAAAGAATGAGGGCTGCCTTTGTAGTGTAATGGGAGGCACCCAGGGACAGGCTGAACTACCTCTCCTGACTTCACAGAAAGTCCTGATCTGCAGCAAAGTGAGGGTACACAGCTCAGATCCCCTTCAAGGTAAAATATGCTATTCAGGTACAAGCAGCAAGGTCAGCTACAGCCAGAGCGGACTTCATGGGTGTGTGAGCCTTGTAGTTGCACAGGACCCCATAGTTAGAAGGGTCCCACCCTTGGCTTAGTGTCATGCTCCCACCATCTTGATATTCTTAGTAGTTTGGGGGCCCCATTTTCATTTTACTCTAAGTCCTACAAATTATATCCCTGGTCCTACTAGCAGCTTCCCACTTTAACTCCTCAGAGTCCACCTTGACTGTCAAGCCAAACTCACATTCTTCTTGGGGCATTGCCCAGTCAGTGGCAAGTCAGTCACCAAGGCAGTGAAACAAGGAAGGGTCTAGACATTTCCATCCAATACGGGACTCTTCTGATGGGTAGTCTTGGCTGGTATAGACTTTGCCAGGTCTGTACTAGGATCTAACAGTTCCCCTATTCAATCCTGCTTCCTTCCTTTTCCTTTCTCAGCTGTTACTCTGTAGAAAACCTTCTACACTCTTAACTCAGACCCAGTATCTGCTTCCCAGAAAAGGCAAACTGCCGCACAGTGAAAAACAAAGGTTGGCCTGGGGATGTGATATGAGGTAACAAGAACACTGCATGGGTCACTTCTGCTACTGTCCAGCCCCTGGGAAACTTCCGCCCCACCACTCAGTGAGAGGGTGGGCAATTTGTTGTGGAACTCTAAGCCTGGAATGAGTCCTACTGGTGGAGGCGTGCACCACATGGCTCAGACCAGACAACTGGGTTTTGCCTCAGCTTCTCTTTTAGTGACTCAGTTCTACTGAGATAATTACTGTGTCTTGCATGCCAGTTCTCTGACCCAGCATCCTGCCTAATTCTTGTCCACCTCCCTCCCTATGCTGGATGAGGAGAATCAATGAGAACCATTAAGAACACAGCACAGCAGATTCTGATGCTTGGAAAAGCCACAGTCCAACACCTTTCTGCACCAACACTCCCACAAAAATACACAGATGACACCATTATCTATCATTTCTTGTTATTTCTCTTGTCTAGCTAAGAATTTCACCTTCTCTCCACCTGCATGACCAACATTAGCTGATGGCTTCTTGAGTCATTTTTCACAAAAAAATAAAATTTATGTCTCTCCACACAAATGACAGCATGGGTAATGAGGCAAAATGACATTATTACACAGCATGAGACTGGTAAATCCATGGAATGGGTACACTCTATAATGGTTTCAATTAGCAAGGAGAATAAGTATCCTCTCCGCATTTAACTAGGCCCTTATCATGAATCTAATGAATATATGTATACACACACTATCTGCACCTTTATTTCCAAATATGTCTAATGTCACTGAATTCTCAGTATGTGGGGCATAATCTATTCATTGCTATCCTATCCCAGGGCCCCTTGGATAGCCTCTTGAGTTTACCTCCAGCTGTGGTGGAGAGTTCCTGTGTACATTGCCAGCATCCACCTGAAGCACCTATATCTTGCAAATTCCGTACCTAAGAGCTGGAGAAAACACCAGGTGACCTTGCTCAGGCCATGCACAGGGCAATCTAGAGTGCTAAGGGATCCAGACCGCCAAGCAACCACAACCAATAAGAGCAGAGAGTTGGTGGATGGTCACTTCAGCTTCCCCACCTCCAACCTCTCCATGGGACAATTCTGTGGCATGTCCTCTACTGGTGGTTCTCAAGCTTCAGGGTATATCAGAATCACCTGGAAAGCTTCACAACATGGATTGCTGAGCCCCTCAGAGGGGACTGATCAGTAGGTCTGGGTACTTGAGAATTTGCATTTCTAACAAGCTCCAGGGGATGGTGGTGCTGCTGGTCCAGAGATCACACTGTGAGAAGCAACTCTTCAGGGGTCTCCAGTAGCATGAAGTCCCCGTCTGCCACAGGGTCCTGGGATCCAGTCCTGCATCAGGCTCCCTGCTCAGTGGGGAACCTGCTTCTCCCTCTACCTGCCACTCCCCCTGCTTATGCTCTCTCTCTCTCTCTCTCTTTGACAAATAAATAAAATCTTTTTAAAAAAAGACCCCAATTGTTTATGGACCATCTGTGAAATGAAAGTTTTATCTAAATCAATGGGTTTTGATATTTTTTAGTGTCAGGACCTCCACAGGAATCCCATGCTTGCAGCTACACTTTTCAATGAAAGTACTATATAGAACCACATGTCCTGCTTGTGTCCCACCAAAAGCAGACACTCCAAGACAAGGACTTGAGTGCTGTGGGTTTATTTGGGAGGTGAGTCCAAGGAAGTCCAAATAAGATACAAAACCTCCTACATATTTGCAGACAGTGGAGCAAGTCATGATATACAAGAAGAAAAACTAATGCTCTAAAGCTGGGAAAGAAAACCAATCAACCTGGACCTCTGAAAACCCCACCACTTGTGTTCGGGGAGAAGCAGCAAGTCTCCCCCGGTAGCTGTGACAGCCCCCATGCAGCTGCTCACCTTGGGCTACCCACGATGACACTGCACCTTGTTTTCCCCTGTTCTCTCTATGACCTTTGACTTCTCTGATATTTGGGAACTTGTTTCTCCTTCTGCACATGCTACTCCATGGTACCATCTGCTTGCATGCATGACCTCTACCTCCACCAATATGCTCACTGGCTTTTAAAATGCTCAGCCTTTTAGAAGCCGGAAGAGGCATTGTTTTGGGGCCTTGCTGCCTCCAATTTCTCCCTCATAAATCAGGGAATGCATTGTCGCATTCAAAGACATTACCACCATCCAGAGAAATGGTCTATTTGGGACCATTGGCCTTAACTGAATGTAGAATTCATTTTCCAAAAGGCTGAGCAAGTGACCCTACGGTCGGCTGAATAATTACTCCCTAATGTGTCCACATTCCAATCCCTGGAACCCATGAGTATCACCTTCCATGACAAAGGGCATTTAGCAAATCTGTGCAATGGGGAGATTATCCTAGACTGTCTGCATGGATCCAGATGCAATCACAATGGTCCTTATAAGAGGAAGGCATGAGGGTCAGAGTCCAAGAAGGTGATATGTTGATGAAAGTGGAGACTGGGGTGATTTATTTTGAAGACAGAAGAAGAGGATGTAAGCCAAGGAAGACCAGCAGCCCCTAAAAGCTGAAAAGGCAAGGAGATAGATTCTCCTCTCGGAGCCTCCAGAAGGAACCTGCTGACATCTTCACATCAGCCTAGAGAGACTGACTTCAGACTTTTGACCCCCAGAAATATCAGAATCACTTTGTGTTGTTTTCAGCCACTCTGGTTATGATGATTTATCACAGCAGCTGGAGAAAACCAGCAAGACTCTTTGTGGACCCATTACCTCTTTATATGGTGCTTATTTTCCAATTATACCCTTTGAAGCAACAAGTAAACCCTGAGTAGTGTATTGTAGGGCAGCAAAGCTAACTTCTATATCCACTTCCACTGCCTGGTCAGTTGACTAAAAAATGTTGTCCTGCTTATTCTGCTTCAATCAGAAGGGTATTTTTTTTAGCTGCCCGCAATTAAGTGATTAACTCTCAAAGCAGGGAGTCCTGAACTCGATGACTTTTCGGGGTTGTAATGAGATTCCTTACGAGGCAGTTTCTCGTGTGCTGATAGTAGTTTTGAGGTGAGGCCTGGCTTCTTGGGGATCTTGCTGACCAGAGGTGATCATTGAGCTCAGGACTCCCCAAATACAGAAACTTGCCAAAAAGAGAACTCCTCACTGCCTGCCCCAACCCCACTTCTTTTTGTGCAACCATAGCTGAAGACTTCCTCATTCTCCCCCTTCCTCCTTCTTGGGATTGAGTCGGCTAGTTTGCTAGTACATAAATCTCACAGACAACACAAGCACACCAACCTTGCATCCATACTAAGGACACCTGTAGGCACAGATGTTGGGTTTCAAGAGCAGTCAAAACCTCTGGCAGAGGAAGTGGGGGTCAGTGGGCAGTCAGACCAGGTTTGCACCACCTTTCATTGAGGATCGTGGGCCTGGGCCACCCAGCACCCAGGGGCACTAATGCCCCTACAAGCTTACCCAGTCTTGTGGCTGAGAGTCCGGTGCAAGGAAGCCAGCAGCAAGTGTTTGATAAACAAAATCAGCTTGGAATCCTGGAGAAGAGGAATCTGTGGGGAAGGATCACTGAGACTGGGCTCTGGGCACAAGCAGGGGGTTCTCATTTCCCTGAATTCATTGCCTGCCATTGTTTCTGATTACGGTTTTTGCTCCCGTCCATTCATATCCTTAGAGTTAATCCTCCCAATTTAAGCCAATTTTATCATATTGTGTTTTCTAATTTCCCATTTAAAGCACCATGGAGGCAGGTTCCCACTACTTCCTGGATGGCTCAGAAGCCAGCTGAACAGTCAAGACATGAAAGTCTTTGCTTCTGGAGTCTGCCTTTTGTGCACTAGCTCAGCACTAGCTTTGAAAGGCAGACATACCACAAGCATGGGAGCAGCTGCTTCTGTAGAAAAAGCAACAGAGCAGTCAGGAGAGAGGAAGCAGGTGGAACAGTCTGCAGACCCAGAGAAGAAGTGGTGCTAATGCTGGATGGCCAAGTCCCTTGGACAGCTAGCTGCATGTCGCTGTGTGTAGTAGACCAGTCCCACCTGCTCCCTCCACCTCAACCTTGAGGTCTCATAGGGACAGTGGAGCCTGAAATGGTGGCTCCTTGGTCAAGCCCATCTGCAGACACCCACGTCCATACCATCTGTAAGTCACTCAGGTGCACTGGTAGAATTGGGGCTGAAGGCACAACAGGAGGGAGCAGCCGCCCTTCAAAGGAAACACAAGTGGTCTCTTGATAGGAAAGCTAAGGAAATGAAAGTATTTAGGCAACACTCCGCTAGGGTGACACAGCCCTTGCAAAACCAGAACATGTTCATCTTTTGCCTGATGTGGATATTCAGGAAGCTGCAGCTTCTGTCGACCAAATCCTGGCATGACGATTTGCCCCCTGCTGCCTCCCAGCTGTGTTCAGTGCTCATTACAACTTCCCCAATATGTGCCCCCTGTCTCATCCTGACACACAGCAGCAGCAGTAAGGGCTGACTTTAAGGAATGGGGAGGACTAATACAGAATCTGCATTTCATCCCCTTTAGTCTGACCTGGAATAAATGGTTTTCAGCATTCACCCAACCAGGATGCCCTATGAATCTGACCTTGACCAACTCCTCCATTGAAATATAATAGCTGGTAAGTACTGAGTGCTAACTATGTGCCCAAGACCTCCTTGAGTTTTAAACTGTCTAACCACATTTAGCTTTCACACCAATACTGTGTAATGGATACTACCATTATTTGCCTTTTATAGGTAAGAAATGGAGGCTCAGTAAGACTGATGAATGACAGACCTGTACCCATGAAACAAATACTACATTATATGTTGATTTAAAACTTAATTAATTTTTTAAAAAGAAAGAAAGACATGGAGGCTCAGAGGGGATAAGGACTTATCAAAAGTCATAAAGCTGGGATTCAAACCCAGGCAGAGCATAAGCTTTTGCCCATCCAAATGGGAGTCCCAACAGTGTCCTGGGGTGTTGCAGGATTCCAAAGTGGCTTATATGTTACTGTATTTGCTTCAGTTATATTTACCTGGTGCTAGTCTATTTTGAAAAGCAATCATTTATATGTGATGGTATAGAAAAATTAGCCAGAATTTTTTCCAGGGGAAAATACCTACTGTTTGTTAGAGGAATATTGTTATTTATTACCTAGATCACCATCTGTGTAAAATCTTAACATTCACTACATTAATTAAGCGTTATCTCCATAGCCCTCCACCCCACACCTGGGGTGCTGAGGTAAGAACTTTATAGCTGTCATCTCAAAGAATTCTCATGAAAACACAAGAATGAGGATGGGATGTTGATGACAATGATGATGATGATGATGGTGATGTTGATGGTGATGATGATCATGATGATGTTGATGATGATAATGTTGATGGTGATGTTGATGGTGATGATGATGATGATGTTGATGATGATGATGATGATGATGATGGTGGTGATGATGATGATGATGATGATGTTGATGGTGATGATGATGATGATGATGGTGATGTTGATGGTGATGATGATGATGATGATGTCGATAGTGATGATGATGATGATGATGATGTTGTTGATGATGATAATGTTGGTGGTGATGATGATGGTGATGATGTTGATGGTGATGATGATGATGATGTTGATGTTGATGATGATTATGATGATGATGATGACGGTGGTGGTGGTGGTGGTGGTGGTGATGATGTTGATGATGATGATGTTGATGGTGATGATGATGATGATGATGATGGTGATGATGACGACAGTGGTGGTGATGATGATGATGATGATGATGTAATGATGATAATGATAGGATGATCATCATCATCCCATTTTATAGGCTCACAAGAATCTTTCAAGTTCATTATTTTGTGCTGTATGGCCACTGAGGGCTCAACCAATCTTTATCACATGTACCTTTCTCTCCTCTTTCCTTCCATCTGGACTACTGCTTTCTCATGGCTTCTCTCTTCTCAATCTTTCTCTCCCTCTCATTTTCTAGTCCTGCTCTCTCTGTCCATACCTCAGACCTCTCAGCAGCTTCCCTGGGCATTACTAGACCTGGGGGTGATGTCTGGTCCCAAACAGCCTAAATCTAAATCCCAAGGGCATGGTCCCAGCTAGGAGCACCCACAAAGTCTCTTTGGTGGTGACAAGGAAAAAGGAACTCTTCTTCCTGTTATCTTTCAGGAAAATGCCTATCAAACAATTTGATGAATTCAGACATAGAGACACTCTGAAGGTTTAATACTTTTTCTAAGCTATTAATAGAATCAGAAATCATCTTTAATCACCTAAGCTGATCAAGGTAAAAATTAATATGTACAACAGATTAAGTTGCCCTCCTAGCAAGGAGCTGTGGCTGGGAGTGATATTCAAAGGGCTATGTTAGACCACTTCTTTTTTTTTTTAATTTATTTATTTTTATTTCTTTTCAGTTTAACAGTATTCATTGTTTTTGCACCACACCCAGTGCTCCATGCAATACGTGCCCTCCCTAAATCCCACCACCAGGCTCCCCTAACCTCCCACCCCCCGCCCCTTCAAAACCCCTCAGGTTGTTTTTCAGAGTCATGCACATTCATTTCACATTTTATCACCCCTGAAATCAAGGCTACCATCTGAGGCATCTTCACAATTGCTACTGGCCAGATGGCAACGGTGATGTAGTTGTCATTGCTTGGGCCTGTGTGATCTTGGTCATGGCTCCCACTGCCATCACTTCAATTGTGTATTGTGAGTTTGATGCCAACTGGGTATAATTTTCACTTTTCTTTATTATTTGATCTTATTTTTATGTAATGTTTACACCCAACAGGGGGCTTGAACTTACAACCCCAAGATCAAGAGTCCCATGCTCTATTGATCAAGCCAGCCAGGCGCCCCTGATATAATTTTCATTTAAAATGTATATGAAGGGGTACATAGAAGAGTAACTTAGACTTTTTGCCTAATTCCATTGGGATCTTTCTCAACTAATCTGCTTTACAGAGCAGAGCCTGTGGTGTGTAACCCAAGAATCTTCTTTATCATGAAACACCTACAAGTAATTTCTTTGGACTATGGCAATGACAGTTTCCAAAGATGAGGCCATATTTTGACTTTGTGTGTCTTCACAGATATGTCGAAAGGAAGGCAAAGAAGGAATATCAGAAAGTGTTACACCAAGGTCATGCTACACTGGGAAGCTCCCATTCTGCAAATTGATGCTATTAAAGTTTATGTTCCTTGCAAGTCTACTGGGCCCTGAGGTTTCAGAGTGAATAAATCAGTCTTGACCTAGAGACTTTCCTTTTTTTTTTTTTTTTTTTTTTTTTAAAGATTTTATTTATTTATTTGAGAGAGAGGCAGTGAGAGAGAACATGAGCGAGGAGAAGGTCAGAGGGAGAAGCAGACTCCCCATGGAGCTGGGAGCCCGATGCGGGACTCGATCCCGGGATTCCAGGATCATGGCCTGAGCCGAAAGCAGTCGTCCAACCAACTGAGCCACCCAGGCGTCCCAAGACTTTCCTAATGATGACAAGGACACCTCTAATATGACCTCCCTCCCTATACTGGATCAAACTTCATTCAGGTCAGTCCTTAAACAAGCCTGGAAATTTGCTTTTAATATTTTGTTCAGAAAAAAAATACTAATAAACTTTTTGGCAGTAACCAGTAGAGCGGAAGACACACATATTCTAGGATACAACAATTCCAACTCTGTGTACGTATCCAACAGAAATACATACTTCTGTTTAACAAAAGACATGTACTAGAATGTTTGGCTTTTATTAATAGCCCAGAACTAGAAACAACTCATTTCTGGCAACAGCACAATGAATACACACATTACATTGTATTCATATAATATTATATACTCTAAAGCAATAGGAATGAAAAATCTACAACTACATACAAAATAATGTCTTGCGGAAGAATCTCGCAGGCATTATGTTGAATATAAGTAAAGAATTCATACTATATGATACCATTGGCGTAAATCATGTTGTAGTTATGTCTTGCTGTGTAACAAATGATACCATAGTTAGCGACTATGGTCATTAACTAATAAGCAAACATTTGTTTGCTCATGAATCTGACTTTGGGCTGGGCTCCATAAAGCAGCTCATCTCAGCTCCACCCCAAGGTAGAAGGGGACACTGGAAAGTTGAAACCTGTATCATCTGAAGGCTCCTTGCTCACCTGTGTGGTGGTTGATGCTGTCTTTCAGCAGGAACCTCGCGGGGGCTGGGGCTGTAACATATACACATAGCTTTGTACGTGGCTGGGTTCCAAGGGTGAGTATATCAAAAGAATCAGGGAGTAGTCATATTGCCTTTTATAATTTAGCCCCAGAAGCCACATGGTGTCACTTCCACCATCGTTACCTATAACCATAGTTATAGGTCCACACATACTCAAAAGGAAGGAATGGAGACTCCACCTCTCAGTGAAGGAAAGTCTGCATCACATTTTCAGAAGAGGTAAGATAGGATACATTAGTACAAACATCTTTGAAAAATACACCTGTCATAAAGTGCCAAACAAGAAAAACTAATCTGTTGTTATAGAGGGAAAGGTAGTTGTTAACTTTAGGGAGAGGGCAGTGACTAGAAAGAAACATGAGAGGGGGTGCTGGGGCTCTCATAATGCTCTATATTTTTGATCCAGTGCTGGTTCACTTTGTGAAAATTCACTAAGCTACACTGATTCGTACATTTCATGGATGTATACTATAGTTCAGTAAGAGATATTTTTAAGAATGTTAGGAATGATATTTTGACAAAGCTCAGTGAATTCAGTGGGTTCAATCCAGAATTTCCTCAACAAGAGCCCCAATCACTTCCACTGGGATATATGATCACCAGGTGAATAAAAGCACTGTGGTTGGATGCTGGCCCTCTTATTGCTAACTTATAACTTGCCAGTATGGAACCAATAGGTTTCTTTTCCTCAGGGCCAGAGAAAGATGAAAGCCCACTGTGATGATAAATTTTCTGTATCACCTTGGCTGGGCCACAGTGCCTAGACATGTGGTCAAACATTATTCTGGGCACTTCTGTGAGAGTGTTGTTGGATAAGATTAGCATTTAATCCAATTAACATTTAAATTGGTGCACTTTGAGTAAAGCAGAGTGGTCTATGTGTGGGTGAGCCTCATCCAATCAGTTGAAGGCCTGAAGAACAAAAGGCTGACTTCTACCCAAGCAAGAGTGAACGTCACCAGCAGAAGGCCTTTGGACATGAACTACAACATTACCTCTTCCCTGAGTCTCTAGCCCGTCGGCCCATCCTGCAGATTTGGGACTCAGCAGCCTCCATAATCATGTGAGCCAATTCCTTAACAGTCTCTCTCTGTCACCATATACAAGTCTGGTTCATTTTGTTTTTCAGGAGAAACCTAACTAATACGTCCATATTCTTGGTCGCTAGATTGTGCCCTTTCTTATTTAAACTGGATATCATCTGGGTGGTCTATGCCTCTTAGGGAGCTAGTAAAACTTTGCTCAGCCCCAATTTCCATGCTCATGTGAGGTTCTAAAGCTCTCCCTGGGACCTCTCTTCATCTAGAACTTTCTTCCAAATGCTTCTTTCTCCCTCAATACTGTCTTGCAATTCATACCTAAGCCCAACCCCTCACTGGTTTCCATTTTAAAAAATAATTTGTCTCAAGCATTTCATGAGTTTACTGACTTTACTAAAGTTTTGAGAGGATTAAAAAAACAGATTTCTGTATTAGTCAGCTCTTGCCACATGCCGTGGAACAGACAATCCCAAAACACAGTGACATGCAACAGTAAGAATTGATTCCCTGATCACATATCAGTGGATTGGCTGGGATTTGGCTGATTTAGTGTAGACTTTGGGTGGGCATGGCATACATTATGTATTGGGTCCAGATCTGTTCCATGTGTTCCTCATTGCCCTCAGTCTTGCAAATATCTGAGACATGTTCTTAGCGTGGTGAACAAGAGGAATCCAACAGAGCAAAATCCTTGCCCAAGAACATTTTAAGCCTCCATTCATGTCATATCTGCTAACATCTCATCAACTAAATCAAGTTAAATGGGCAAATCTAAAGTCAGGGAGTAGGACAAATACTCAGTCCCCCCAACCCATGAGGCCACAGCAAGGGATTTGGGTACATAATACTAGAGGGGAGAGGAGAACTGGGATCAGTTATTCACACTCCCATGGAGGGGTCTCCTGCCATCCCCCAGCCCCACACAACCTCCCTCTCCTTTCCTCTCTCTTCACATCTCTGCAGGGATCCAGGAAAAGCCTTCTCTTCATCTCTGCAGGATGGTTTCCCCTTCATTCAGACCAGAAGCATTGTTTTCCTCTCCAACACTCAGCACATCTCAATGAGAATGGACCTCTCCTATACTTTTCCAGGAAGCTTGCTAAGAAACTAAATTTGCCTAAAATGTACACTGAGCATAGGCATAGCCCCTCAATCTGTGGCTATGATCCCACTGAGCTGTCACCTATGAAACTCTACAAAGAAAAATAAGCCATCATCTTTCCACCCTCCAAACCCTTTCTGTGGCAAGCTCTGAAGTCAGGGAGATGAATATGAAATTTCCAGGCTCCCAAGCCATTCAAAATAAAGAGTCAAGTTCCCCGGGGGAATTGCCTCAGTCTGTTCCTGAATGAACCCCTATCCAGAAAAACAACACAAACTGTTTCCATAGGAGTCTCAGGGGCAACGCTTTAATGGAGCAGCACTGAACAACAGAACATCCATCTGCCAGTCCTAAAGCATATCCCCGGGCAAACTGGGAACATCAAGCAGAAAAGCAGAAAATTCACCCTGTACTCCAGTGCCTGTCCCACCCTCAGTCCCCTGTCAGTGCACACTGCGGCACAACCCACAAGGAGGGTCAGTGTGTGGAAGTTCAGGAGTGGAAGCAGGAGGCAGTGCCACTCCAACCCTCCAGGGGCTGCTCTGATGCTGATTTATTTCACAACTAGTTAATGAACACACCCACGCGCCCAATCTCCCCCCCTCCCCCAACCCCCATCCCCCAGGTCTAAAGCCTGGCAGTGCCTTTCCATTTTGCTCCAGAAAAATCACTGAGTTGTGTTACTAGGCTTACATTTGGAAGAGTGTGGGGAGTGAAGTGACATAATCTTTCTATGGACAATATTTTCAGAAGATGTAGAAAAGTCAAGTGTGCAGACACAGGCTGTGATGGTGAAGAGGCAACAGACCTCTAGGAGGTCTCAGATTTGGGGGTCTGGGAGTCAGTCTGCAGGCAGCTGTGGGGTTATGGTGAAGAACTTATTCTAGGACGAACTTGTTTTCCCATCCTAACACCTCTCAGGTTGGGATTCATATTATCATCAAAGATTCCTTGAAATCACTTCCTCTAGGAAGTTCATATAGTAACTGTGCCTGCACATGCTTGAATATCGAAAGCACCAGCATCAAAACTGGCAGAGTAGTGGCAGCTGAGAGCCGAGCACCTGATCGGAGTGGGGATGGGAAGAAGGTGAGATATGGTTTAGCAGCCCCTACAAAGCAGGAATTGGAAGCAGGCTAGCCTTGCATCATAGCAAAACCAGCTTCAGTTTTTGTTTGGATTCGACACCTGGTAGTGCTACACCAACCCAGCTCTTGATGGTGCTGACAATACTGCTGGGGAGGGAGGGAGAACCACAGGACTCAAGTTCTCAAAAGTGACTCAGAATAATCGGACTGTGAGTGTTGAGAAATCTAGAATATGTTAACCAATTTGTTTTGCTTGTCTTTCTTTATGTTCATCCAAGAGGAATAGATGATAAAATCTTCATGTAATTAAGTCTGAAAGAGCTCTTTCAATGAGTTAAAGATAAGTTCCAAATGATAAGAAAGCAGGATGTCACAGTTTTCATTGCAATGTTTTTTCCTCCTCGGTGAGACAGCAGTAAAAGTCCACTTTCAGACCAGGTGGGGCTGAAGACAGTATTTTGTACTGGGCTTTACCAGATCCCACATCTAATGCCTCACTTCAATCGCAGTGCCCAAAAGTGGGCCAGACACAGGAAGAATCATGAGCCACACTGAGTTCATAGTCCACATCTTCTCCCTCACTTTATGGTACTTTCCCTTCCCTTTCCTTCTTAAATGAAAAACCTCTTCACTCAGATATCAAGTGCCACTGGATTCCTCATCTGGGTCAACTCTCAGGAAAAGCTTTGTTCCTTTCTTCTCCCTGGGGGACAGATGACACAGAAGGCTCAAAAGAACATGCCTTCCCCATAGCATACTTGCATTTCTACAGTGAGAAAGGAAAGAGCCTCTAAGAATGGGATTCAGGCGCTGGCAGTGGGAAGGGAAGGCGGGGGGGAATGAGGGAATGAATTCTTACACACCACTCCTTGAAATCTAGCCAAGTGAGTGAGCCAATGAAGACACATGGGCAGCGTGGGCAACGGGATGAGAATGGATTTGAATTTACAAAAAGAACCTTCCTTCTTACCCTGAGGTTTCAAGTAAATGTTGTAGGTGTTTGGGAAAACGTTAAATAATCTGCATGCGGGGGCAATAGGTAGATTGGAAGCAAATCTGGAAACCACCCATCGACAGTAGACTGGATAAACAGATTGTGATATGTTCATAAAATGAAATATGGAGCCAAAAACAGGATGGGCGAGCCAAAGAACGTACGAGAGACTCATGAACTGCGCAGAGAGCACATTGAGCCAAAGGATCCACATGCAAAAGCATAAAGAGTGCATGATTCTGTTTATATAAAAAGCAAAAACTAGAGAGACCTAACAATGTTATTTTAAGTTGAAATTTCGGTTTCCCTTGGTGGGGAAATCAGGCAGGGCCTGGGAGGGGGCATAAGAAGGACATGCAGGGTGCTGCAAATAGTCTGTTTCTTGACCTGGTTGGATGTGTTCATTTTACAAAAATTCATGGAGCTGTACACTTCGGGTGTATGTGCCTTCTGCATGTGCGCATGTTTACAGGTTTAAGTTTTAAAATTTATAAAAAGATTTTTAAAGGGGAAGATTCCTTTGGTTGCTGAGACCAGAGAGAAACCCAAACAGGCTGGCTATAGGATCTGGAGAAAGGAGACGACCTTGACTCATTGGCTTCCACTTTCATCAGCCTGCCTGAAACTAAAGCATCACCCCAAACACATTATACATTGTATGTCACCGTAACTTAAAGTAAACAAGCCTCGGGGGGAAAAACAGCCTCCCCTTCATAAACCTGTACCCCTGAAAAAAATAACAAATTATAAGTTAATAAAAAAAAAAAAAAACCTCCCTTGACAGCCCTGGGAAAACACATTTCATATGTGTCAGTCAAAACTTTGAAAGACGTCAGCTTCCTTTCCCCCTCCACCCCAATTGTATTGAGCTGTAATTGACATGTAACATTGAATTAGTTTCAGGTGTTCAACATGACAATCTGATGTCTGTATATATTGCAAAATGAATACCACAATAAGTTCAGTTAATATCCATCACCAAAAAACACGGTTACAAAGTTTTTTCTTAAGATGAGAACTTTAAGAGCTACTCTTTTTATTAGCTTCCTTTTTAAAAGAAGACTTGGAATCATATGCCTGCACACATGTGTACACACATAATACACTCAAAACCTCTGACAGCCATAATCTGCAGCCTAGGCTAAATCATAGCTCTGTTATAATCGTTCCATTTGTCCACTTTGTGGCCCCCAATACCCTTCCAGCCAGTTTTTACCTCTGCTGCCTCCACACTCTATGAGCCAAATTTAACAGGAGGAGATGATTTATTCAATCAACATGAGCTGACCCCAGCTATGATGCAGGCCTCTACTAAGTGTTTGATGTAATTTGACAGCACGTGTATGAGCCTGGAAACGTGACCATTTTACAGATGGAGAAACTGAGGGCTCATTGGGCTCATCCAAGCATAGACTGGGTGGCAAGTGGTGGAGCTGTGATTCCCCCAGAGTTCCAGTCCTTGTTGGAAGTGATAACCATGATTTCTGGTTATCTAATACTACATAATGACCCACCACAAAGCAGCAGCTAGAACAGGAACAATCACTTGTTTTGCTCAGAGTCTGGAGTTAACCTGCTTAACCAGACAGTCCTCTCTCTAGGTCTCCCATGAGTTTGCATACCCCCAGTGACCGCCTAGGGGGACTTGAACCCTCTGGCAGGTCCTTGACCACCTAGGGGGATTCAAACCCCCTGGCAGGCCCTTGACCACCTAGGGGGACTTGAACACCCTGGACATCCACCAGTGGAGGGATAGGGCATCCCTGCATCCACTCCAGCCCTGGGGAGCAATACTGCATCCAGTTTCTCCCCAGTGGGCCATACCCCTGGAGCTCCACAACCAGACAGACAGACAGACAGGATCTTGAAGGATGGGGTCTCAAAATCTTACCTCTGGAGGCTTTTCCCAGAAATTCTGATGCTGGCTCAGTTCTCGTCACTTAATCCCGGACAAGCCCCCAATGTTAGGTCCATTATTAAATGAAACGAGACTGAGACAAAGTGAAAGTTATTTAAAGCTTTATTTTATGACAAGTATTAGAAGTCAGACTGATTGGCCAGGGGAATGAGATTGAAACAAAGTTAAAGTTATGCAAAGCTCTAGTCTATGCCAAGCATTAGAAGTCAGACTGACCGGCCAGGGCCATCTCCGAAGGGAGCGACCACCCACAGCCAACCTGCAGATCCAGCAGAAGAGCTCAGCATCTGTCAAGCCACAGAATGTTGAGATAGCTTGTAACAGTGTTTTTGTGGCTATAAGTAAATGGTGCACTGCCACACTAAAACAACATTGGACCCATTTCAGAAAGAATATTTAGGAGATGTGAGAAAGTGTTATGACTAATTGTATATGATGACACTGCTTAAGATGAAGAAAACATGAATAGAAGATAAATTAATATGTCGGCCAAGCTGGTCAGTGACATTATGGAATGTTTTCCAAGGTCTTGCGCCCATGAACCCATAGGATGGATTTGTCCAAAGATTCCCATCAAAGCCACTGCCTGAGTCCTGCTCAAAACTGGCTGCTTTAACCCTGCTCACTGATGCCCACTAATCATGATGCCTGAGCCTCACAGGGTGCGGGATGGATAGGTACATGCAAGTGCATTTTGGGTTCTGTGTGCTGAGCATGAAAATGGGACAGCATCTTTGGATGATTCTTGTAATGAAGAACTAGTAAAATTCATCAGTTTCTAGTCCATTGTCTTGAGCTCTGACACTGGCTATTTCTTTAAATAAAAGAAAAAAAGAAAAATTTTATTTTATCATTATTAAATGAACTTCCCTTAGAAAAATGATCACCTCTGCATTACTGATTCACCTACACCACCCACCCTGATTTCCTTCCCCAGAGACATGGGAAAAAAACTCAATGAGAAGCAGCTGGAATTGGAGTTAAAGAACTCTGGAAAGAAAAGTGGGAGACCATCTAATCCAGCTCATCTGATTGCCTGAGAAAGGCAAGACTGGAGCCCAGAGAGGGCAAGTTTCCTCCTGGTGGTCACATGGAGAGGCTGGGAACTAGCCTGAAATAGAGCTTAGGTTCCCCCATCAGAAGATTCCCTGGAAGACTGGTAACGGCCCTGGAATTACAACCACCATGACCTTGCATCCTTCAGCTCTCTGGATTTAAGTTTATTCCATTCTAAAAGGTAAGCCCTGGATTCGGTGAACTTCAAAGTGCTATTTAGCTATTTGATTTTTGTTTTTTAAATAATTCTTTTTTTTTAGGATTTTGAGAGAGAGAGCGAGCAAGCATGTGTGAGCATGAGGGAGAGCAGAGAGGTAGGAATAAAGGGGGAGGGAGAGGGAGGAGGGGGAAAGAATCTCAAGCAGACTCCCTAAGGATGCAGGGCTTGGTCTCAGGACCCTGAGGTCACGACCTGAGTGGAAACCAAGAGTCAGAGGCTTAACCAACTGAGCCACCCAGGTGCCCCTGTTTTTTAAACAATCCTCTGGAAGGATGTCAAGAACACTAAACATCTCTCGACAAGGCATTTGGAATCAAACAGCCCTGTTTTCACATCCTGGCCTCATCCTGATCTTGTACCCTTATATGTGCCTCTCAGTTTCTCTTCCCCTGGTTGACCCAGTAGGCGGCGTGAGTTCATAACATTGCCACATGCAATTCAAAGGCTCTTGGGGTCTTTTTTCCCCAAAAATGATTTGCTACATGGCAGCTGTATTTACTAAAGAGATGCTTTCCTGAAGATGTCGTGTAAATCCCAGCTCACAAAAGGCAAGACCCACACAAATTATGGTGGGTTTTCCCTGACCCAGCTCAAGCAGCTCCCTGCCATGGGTAGTATCTTCAACACAGCTCACAAACCATTCTGTCTTGACAGGTTTCAAATTTTGCAATTCCCATCCAACTTTAATTTAATTTTTTATGTATTTTTTTTAATTTAAAATCAATTAGCTGGAGCACCTGGGTGGCCCAGTGGGTTAAGCCTCTGCCTTTGCCTCAGGTCATGATCTCAGGGTCCTGGGATCAAGCCCCACATCAGGCTCTCTGCTCAGCAGGGAGCCTGCTTCCCCCTCTCTCTCTGCCTGCCTCTCTGCTTACTTGTGATCTCTCTGTCAAATAAATAAATAAAATCTTTATAAAAAATAAAATCAATTAGCCAAGTTATACTACATCATTAGTTTCTGATAAAACATTCAATGATTGATTAATTGCATATAACACCCAATGCTCATTATACCATGTGCTGTCTTTAATTCCCAGCACCTAGTTACTCCATCCCCCACCCACCTTGTTTTCCGCAACCCTCAGTTTGTTTCCCAGAGTCAAGGGTCTCATATGGTTTGTCTCCTTCCCCGATTTCTTCCCATTCAGTTTTCCCTCCCTTCCTCTGCACTATTCTTTATGTTCCACATATGAGCAAAACCATATCATTGTCTTCCTCTGATTAGTTATTTCACTTAGCATAATCCCCTCTAGTTCCATCCATGTTGGTGTAAATGGTAGATATTCATCCTTTCTGATTGCTAAGTAATGTTCCATTGCATACATGAGCCACATCTTCTTTATACATTCATCTGTTGAAGCACATCTTAGCTCCTTCCACAGTTTAATTTCTTGATACTCTGTTTTATATTTGTATCATAAAGTGAGACTTTGTTATTATTTTGTATTAGACAATTTCAGAATCACATCACTCAAGCTCACATAAAAAAAATAATAAGTTAGGGTTGCCTGGGTGGCTCAGTCAGTTAAGTGGCCAACTCTTGATTTTGGCTCAGGTCATGATCTCAAGGTTATGGGATTGAGCCCCACATCAGGCTCCCCACTCAGTAGGGAGCCTGCTTGAGAATGCTCTCTTTCTCTCTCCCCCTGCCCTTCACCCTGCTCATGTATGCAGTCTTTCTCTTACCCTCTAAATTAAATAAATAAATCTTTTAAAAAAAAAACTAAAATTATATGTAATAACATTTCAGAAGACATTAAATGAATCATCATGGAGAAAAACCCAGAATTTGGTTGGCCTATCTTGCACTTGATTTATGGTTTAGCATATTTTTTATTTTTAGTTACATGTATTGGAAGTGGAAGGAAAGCACCACCATGACTCTGAGGCCTAGACCCTGTCAGGTCTTCACCATCTGAGTAGAAATGGGAATAATTTCAGGACCTCTCCAAGTGGAGTTGATAAGGAATTAAGGTGATAACACATTGAGCACTTAATGCAGTGCCTGGCACCAATACAAATGTGCCCAAGACGTCACCTCACCCTTATCACTGAGCTGACCTCCCCTTTCCCAGTTAACTTTCAAATGTCGACTTTTTTTTTAATGATAAATATCCAAGGCAAATGGGGATCCACTGGGGTTGTCTCTCCTATGGTGGGCTTGAAGAGAAACAGACCCACTGGAGAAGAGAGGATGGCATCACACATCTGGCTGGCCATAGAACCAGGAATCCTCAGCATTCTCTGAGCCTCCAGTGGCTTCCCACTGCCCCCATGTCCCCAGTCTGCCCACTGCACACCACTGCTTGGCCACATACTCATATTCCTTTAGACTTAGGAGGAAAGATGGTGCCATTGGGAATACAAGTGGGTAGCCTTCCTTCTTCCCTCGGCTGTTTCCCCTCTTGAATCTATTTACTGACCCATTAGGCTATAGCCTGGAAAGACACTGATAGAAAACCCTCCATTTCATGAGCAGAGTCTTATATTTATGTCTTTTTCACTATCCCTACAGTGATGTCAGAGAACCACCTCCAGCAAGAGGATCACCAACAGAGCCTGGAGGAGTCTGCAGTCACAGATCTTAAGACAGGGGAAGAAACTAAATCCTCTGGAAATCCAAGATTTATGAGTCTTTGGACCCAATTTGGAGAGTGTCATCCCTCACCTAAACCCACTCTTCCATTAGACAGGTCCAGCCAGCATGGGTAGACAGTACTCAGACTCAGATTATGTGAGGAGGACAAGCAAAGTTCTGTCTCCAGGCTAGAAGTCCATGCTCTGGCTAGCTCCTGTGCCTGATCAGCCTTTTCACAAATCTATCACTGACCACCATGCTCTGGCCCCATGGGACTGGTCTTCTGTTCCTGGAATTCATCCTGCTCTGTCAGCCACAGGGCATTTGCACAGGTTATATCCTCTGCCTGGAATGGCCTCATCTCTGCCCCATCTCACTTACCTCCTAATCACTCCTCTGATCTCATTCCTCAGGAAACCTGCCCTGACCCCCATTCAGTCCATGAGAACGCCCTCAGCTTTTCCTTATGAGCCCTCACCACCACAATGTGTAGGCAGAGGCCATACTGGAAGTTCCCTGAGGACAGGAGGTGTCCATGCAGTGCTCACCACAGCATCCTTTACACTCACTACAAGGCTGAGTAGACTCATTACACAGTAGATGCTCAGTAATGATCACTGAATGAATGGATGCATGCTTAGGGGCTGGGAACATCAACAGGCTGTCCCTTTTCCTCCTGCAAAGAGCAGAATTCCAAAGGAAGTACTTGGTCAAAGGGTGAGGTGCAATCCCTGGACTGTCTTCCTAACTCCAGACTTCTCGTCAAACTCCTTTACAGGCCCTTCTGAATCCCACATCCCAAACCAGCTTGTGCTTTGAAGGCACTTCTAAAGACACCCATGTTTGAATGGTATCCTCAAGGCTTTTGAGATTGCTTGCCCATAACAGGTTCCAATCCTGCTTGGTAACCCTCCAGGGAATCAAACAGACTAGAAAAGCTGGGAGATTTCTTTGTCTAAAAACTTTCTTCAGCCATGTTCTTTTCTTTATCAGTGAGGGGAGAGAGAGAGCATACAAAGCTCTACCCTCTTATTGGCTAAAATCCTGATTAATATATATGGCTTCCTGGAAAAAAGCATGAACATTTCCAGAAAAATCTACCAGTACCCCCACTTAATCTACTCAAGCTACAAAACAACAATAAGAAAAAAAGGTACTTTGGGATGAAGCACTTGCTGATTTGTTCTTCAAGGGAAAACCTTCCTCAGCAGGAAATGTTCCAGAGGCTGCCAGACAGAGACATGGAAATAACCATTATTCAACTGCCTCAGGGAGCTGAGCAGCCCTCCACCGTGGTATTTTCTGCAACTCCTCTCCTTGCCCCCATCTCCAGGGCCACCCCAGGTTCCTCCCCCACCAAAGCCATGGGAGCATCCCCAGGGACCTCCCTCCCAGCCAGTTACACGGGTCGCCTGCAAATCTTGTCCTGGGCTTCAGGAGCCCCCAGCTGTTTTCAAGAGTTGACTAAACATCAACTTAATTATACTGCTGGGCTATATAAATATTGCACTCCACAAAATGGTACAAAGCAGATATTTTTAGGAGGTCACAGATGTTTCTTGTGATTAGCAGTCACAGGTCTGGAAGAATTTTTTTCCCCTAAAGAAAAGTAAAAAAGAAGATCTTCAACAGCTGTTTGTGGGTACTTCATGGGCCAGTATGGACACTGGGCAGAATTCCTTCCAGCTGTAAGTTTCCCTCTGAAACTCAGCAAGTGGGGTCCAAAGTCCATGGAGCAGGTCAGACACCAAGTGAATCACACTGGAATGGTCTCAACTCTGCCCCATCTCAAGTTACCTCACACACGCAACCCCAGCATGTGCTGTTTCTGTACCTCTGGACTTGTCCTGTCCCCAGATTCATGCCGCAGACCTTCAGAAAACACCTACTGCGTGCAAGATGCTATGCTGTGGCTGTCACCAAAGTGACAGAAAGAGACTTCCAGTCTCCTATTTCCCAAGCCAGGTGCTGGTTACAGGGGTTTGTTCCACTTGGGAATATTTGTTGAGCGGCACACCTAGGGTTTATAGGCTTTCCTCCATCAAAAAGTGTATTTTAAAAAATAAATGAACATGCCTGAGTTCCCATAGTTAGGAAGTGGCCGGGACGAGACCCAGCCCCAGGCAGTCTGGTCCCAGAGTGCAGCCTCTTACTCCCAACAGATCAGAGCCCACTGGGGTGGCCAGATTCATCACCTGCTATGGTCTGTGTTTGGGTCTCGATATTACTCCAGCTGACTTCCAACTGCCTGAGAGCTTTTTTGGGTGCCTGGAGCTCACTCTGCCCCTGGTCCAGGAGCAGCTCTCCA